>JAOTQJ010182463.1:3313-22925 GCA_025642045.1 Solanum sejunctum | reverse complement strand
TGTTGTTGTTGGAACTTGAGAATGGTGGTGTAGTGTTTTTGGTGGTTCCAGATCTTCTTTCGTTGAGGAGGTCTAGTTTAAGTAAGGCCTTGATTCCACCTTATTAGAGTTGGAAGTTTTGGATGAAAAAAAAATGGTAGAGTGGAGGTTGTCTCCCAAGGGCGAGATAGTGGTCCATGGTACCAAGTGGGTTAGATGTGTTTAAGGTTGATAATAGGGTTAAGGTTTCTAGGACCTATATGGTTTGGAGGAGAAATTAAGGAGGTTGTATAATGGTTGGAACTACCTAGGTTCATGAGTATAACAAACCCTTATAGTAGGCATTGTATGTCCCCAGTTAGATGGTTTGAAGTGTGAGAAATGGCCTTGTTAGGTCAATCTGGAAGTTTTACTCATGAGGAGTGAGGTTTGTTTTGGTAAAAAAGGAGTCTAGTTTATGGTTTGTGAGTCCTTATAGAGTGTAGAGGGAGGTTGGTAAAGATTGCTTAAAGTTTGGTGATTGCCTTTGGGTGTAGATATGGTTTGTCAGTTCTTCATGCTTCTATGTTGAGGGGAGGTATTGGTGACTCTAGTGTTATATAGCTCTTTGAGGTTATGGGTGTTATGGAGGGTAAGTTGGCTTAAGAAAAGGTCCCGGTGGGGGTGTTGGATGGATGAGTGGAGAAGTTGATTGATAATGATGTAGTGTTCTTCAAGGCCCTTGGAAGAGTAGTCTATTTATTTGTGTCTCTCGGGAAGCTGATGTGGGCGGCATGGAAAAACAATACCCATATTTCCTTCATTCTATTCAAGCTTATGATGACACGTCAAGCCCCTTTTTTTATGATTCCAAGTCTCATGTTTCAGCTCCTATGTCATTCATATGCATTCATGTCTAAGTTGGCAAGTTTATGATGATTTTACACCTATATTGGATTTTGAAAATGGTGTTTTAAAGTGTATTGCTGCATTCTTCTTGGGGCTGATCTCCTTATGATTATTCTTCTTTTGTAGGTTTCTTTGACATTCGAGACGAATGTTCCCAAGGGGGAGATATTGAAACGACCCCAAAAAGTGCTTTAAAATGTGCCTAAAAAATGCTCAGAATCTTATTTTCCATATATCTAAAATTTTGTTTGTTATTTCAAAAATACGACTTCATATTCTTGTTCAAGGGGTCAAATTGAGTGGGAAATGGGTCTAACCTGAATTTTAGAGCAACCGTATCAAAATTCAAAAATTACAAAAAAATGCTCTTTAGGAGGGTCAACTTTGAAGGGGCATATCTCTTAGCACGCAAAGAATTGGGTGACCCACGACCTACCAAATTAAAGCCCTTTGAATTAGCTTTCCAACTCACTTGGTTTCACCTCATTCTGAATTTGGATGAAGGTTTTATGCCCATTTTTGTAGAACTTATTTGCGCAAAAAATGTAGTTTCTAGTGGTGGGTTTAGCGCCCCTGTTGTTTTTGGTGCCTATTTTTATTATTTCAGTCCAGGACTTTTATGTCTTGGGCCTAAGGGTTCTCACACCTGAAAATACATATACTTATCCTTATTTCACCCTCATATCATCCTAAACATTCCCCAATACTCACTCAAACACTTAGACTCATATTTCCTACAATTAAAGTCCCAAACTCAAGACCAATCTTAAGGATTTCATCAAGGATCTCATTTAAGCTTCAAGTCTCCATTTCCAATCTTCTTCAAAGGTTCTCCAAAGTTAATGTATGTGGTGTTGAACCATTGGGTCCTTTCACCCATGGTGCCCAAGCCTTCTTTTTACTAACATTGCATGATTTAAAATTAATTTTACATATGGGGCTTGTATATTGAGAAATTTACTACCCAGTGATTTTAGTTCATGAAAGTATGGTTGTTTTAGCATGTTTTGAGCTTTAAATCTTAGATCTAATGTTGGATTTGATGAGAGGTTTTGATGGGAATGTCTTGGGAGTGTTGCAAGGTGTTAATTGATGGATTAATAATAGATTTTCTTGCATTATTTCATTTCTAAGTTACATGGTCTTTTACCCTCATTACACCCCCAAGGTGTTTGATAAAATGTCTTGTTATGATTTCTTGAGGAATTGAAGATCCAAAGCATGAGATATGATATGAATGATGTTATGATGATAAAATGAGTTTATGTACATGATATATATGTTCTATATAAGGTGTTGCATTAGACCATACCTGACCCGTGGGGGTGGGGGTATAGAAGCTCGAGTAACCATGTGAGGGGTACGTACGTTGCCACCAAGGTATCCAAGTGTGAATGGTATTAACCATGTGATGGGTACGTACGTTGCCACCAAGGTATCCAGGTGTGAATAACATCAACCATGTGAGGGGTATGTACCTTGCCACCAGGGTGTCCAGGTGTGAATAACATCAACCATGTGAGGGGTATGTACCTTGCCACCAGGGTGTCTAGGTGTGAATGGCATCGACCATGTTAGGGGTGTGTACCTTGCCACCACGGTGTCTAGGTGTGAATGGCATTGACCATATGAGGGGTGTGTACCTTCCCACTAGGGTGCCCAGATGTGAATGGCATCTCTCAACCAAGTTGGGATTCTAGCTTGCTCTATTCTTCACATATGGTATCCTATATAAGCATCAGTTACTTAAGCATGTTTTATTTATGCATTGACCATACATGTCATATTGCTATATCATGCCTATTTTCTATTGTTCTGCATGTTGATTATGAAGCTTATCTCTTGTTGCATTGCATTCCACATACTTAGTACATTCAAATGTACTAAAACATTCTCTATGCCTACATGATATTACCATGTAGGAACTGGAGCTCCTATTGATTTTTCTTGTGGCTAGACGGATTGTTCAAGTTAGCCTTTGGTTAGTCCTCCAATCCGAGGACAATGACTATTCTCTTATAATATGTTCTAATACTATCTTTCTTTTATGTATGTGTTAACTATGACAGTGAGCCCAGTTGCTTGTCTTGGCCCCCGCTCTTATCTATGTGGTAGAGGTGTTATTGGACATGTTATGTATTATGCTTGAGCTTTGAGTCACTTATGATATTCAAGCAATTTAAGTATAAATCTCTCTCTCCCTCCCTTAGTCTCAATTCCCCTTGTTTATGTGTCTTACATTGTTTTACATTGCTTTCGCGACTAAGGATGTGTAATGATATGTTATGAGGCTTGTTTGGGGTCTTTTCTGGTTCCCCATTCACCGGTCACATCTAGGCCCTAGTCTTAAGTCGTGATACATACCCTCAAAAAGTAAGCCAGCATCTACACTCCATTATGTCCCTAAAGTGAAAAAAGAGAGGGATCAGTCATCTAATGTATGAGAGGATGTACTGGGAGGGTTGACTCTTCCTATCAAATGAATTAAGGCAATAAACTTGTCATAGAAAGATGTTCGGAAATTTTATGGCTCAAAATCCACCACAAGATATAGCGCTCCCTATAAAATGTATAGAAGGATTTGATCCAAATGCTTACAAGTTACTTGCAAGGGCTGGGTAAAACCTTGATGAGCTGTCTAGGCTAGGGAAACTCCCATTAGAGGGCACAACTAGGTAAGCACGTGAAGGTTTAGGCTATAGCCAACTGCCACTAGTTCACATCTCCATAAGAAGGGTAAGTAATAACTATATTAGTAAAGAAGATAAGTGTGCCTTTTCTAATAAACGACCTTCTGTCTTTGATCAACTTCGAAAACCCACTGCAAAAACTTCTATGTTCGAGAGGTTAGGTCTGTTGAAGAATAAGAATAACAAACATCGAAAAAGTTACCTTAGAGTAACAACACTTGCTACACCTATGATCCAAAAGGACTTTAAAAGTGTAATCCCTTCTAGGATGAAGCGACGAGTGGAACTCATGGTTTCATATAAAAAAGGTACTAAAGGAGGAGACTCACACTGTGGTTTACTGTAAAAGCGCAATAAAGATGGAGAAAATGTGGGTTCCTCATGTCATGTTATAACTCAGGTTAAGAATGATGCCTCATGTCAACAAAAAATTGATGAAGAGTTAGGAGGTATCATTTGGTGCAATCATATATCTATTAATAACAATGATCCAAAAGAAGAGGAGGATGCTGGAGATGTTCCACTAGAATTTGAAGAAGGAGTGAAGACCATAAATGATCCTTTAAAAGAAGTCAACCTTGGGACTGGTGAAGATCTAAGGCCAACCTACTTGAGTGCTTTCCTAGAAGATGATGAAGAAATAGGTTATATGAATATACTCAAAGAATATAGGGATGTGTTTGCTTAGAGCTATAAAGAGATGCCTGGTTTAAATCCCAAAATAGCGGTCCACCTATTAGCAATCAAGCATGGCACTTTTCCTGTTAAGCAGGCTCAAAGATGCTTTAGGATGGACTTATTTCAATTGATCGAGAAAGAAGTTAACAAACTCATTAAGACAGGCTTCATTTGTGAAGTTAAATACATAATGTTTTGTACACCTAAAGGCAGTTATTGCTACAAGGTAATGCCGTTTGGTTTAAAGAATGCTAGTGCTACATATCAATAGGATATGAAAAATATATTTGATAATTTACTCCACAAAATATCGAGTTTCATATTGATGACTTGGTGGTGAAGTCAAAAAGGAGGAGCGTCCATTTAAAAGACTTGAGAATGGTGCTTGAGTTACTTCAAAGATATCAACTGAGGATGAATCTATTAAAATGTGCCTTTGGGATTACTTCTGGAAAGTTTCTTGGATTCATTGCACGACATCAAGGAATTGAGATTGATCAAGGAAAAGTTAATGAAATTTTGAAGATGCTCGACCCTCAAAACATTCATAAGTTGGAAAGTCTTCAGGAAAATTAGACTACTTAAGGAGGTTCATCGCAAATCTAGCTGGAAGATACTAACCATTCAATCATCTCATGAAGAAAGGTGCCCCTTTCAAGTGAGATCAAACATGTAGCAAAGCCTTTAAAAGTAGCAAAGTGTGTCTGGCAAAACCTCCAATCCTAGCAGCTCCTATACTTGGAAAGCCATTGATATTTTACATTGCAACACAAGAAAGGTCCGTGGGAGCCTTAAGCAAAGAAAAACCCATTCATTACTTGAGCTGAATGATGACACTAAATGAGCTGAATTATTCACCAATCGAGAAGTTATGTTTAGCACTGGTCTTTTTGATTTAAAATATGAAGCATTATTTTCAAGTTCACACGGTCCATCTTATTTCTAGAGCAAATCCCATCAAATTTTGTTATGTTGAAACTAGTCCTTAGTGACTGACGAGCAAGGGGGTACCTTTAGTTTCAATAATTTCAGATTGTGTATATCCTCAAAAGGCTATGAAGGGACAAACATTAGTGGACTTTTTGGTAAACCATCCTATACCAGATGATTGGGAATTAACTGATAAGCTTTCTAATGAAGATGCAATGGCCATTGAAATCCAACCTCCTGGGAAAATATACTTTGATGGGGCTGCACATCGTGGTAGAGTTGGTGCAGGCATAGTATTTATCATTTCACAAGGTGAAGTTTTACCATTCTCCTTCACATGTAACAACATTTCTCCAACAATGTTGCAAATGGCAAGCATTCATACTTAGACTCGAAATGCCTGTTAATATGAAGCAATTGCTATTACAAGTTTTTGGTAATTCTTAATTGGTGATTAAACAACTCTTTGGAACTTATGATGTCAAGAAACTTGAACTGATGCCCAAAATTTACTAGGATGGCTTGGAGATGTAACCGTCTAACATGTGCCAAGGAAGGAAAATAAAACCACCGATCCTTAGTTGCTCTAGCCTCAACTCTGGTTCTTCCCGATTAAATGCAAGTTATGCCAAAAATGGGTAATACCACCATTGGTTGAAGACGAGCATTTTGAGAATAAGTTTGAATATGTTATCACAATTTTTGAAGCCAATAAAGAGGACTGGAGATAAGCTATCATCGACCACTTATATTATGGGATACTCCCAGAAGATGCCAGAAGAAAGAATGACATTCATCATCGCCCAGCTCATTTTCTCTACTACAAATACACATTGCATAGGAGATTGTTTGAGGAATGCTCTTGTGGTGTTTGGGGGAGGAAGAAGCAGCTCAAGCTTTGCAAGAGGCACATTCAGGAGTATGTGGATCACATCTGTCTGGACTGAAGCTCCACTTTCACATAAAAAGAATAGTGTATTATTGGCCAAGCATGGTAGAAGATTACTTGGATTATGCTCAAAGGTGCAAAGCTTGTCAATTCCATGCAAACATACATCATTCGCCTGAAGTTTTATACCCAACTATTGCATCTTGGCCATTCGATGCTTGGGGATCGGATGTTGTTGGACTGTTGTCAAAATATTCTAGTAGGCACTTATACATCTTAACTGCGATAGATTACTTTTCAAAATGGATCAAAACTGTAGCTCTTAAAGAAGTCAAGAAGGAGAATGTGGCAAACTTCATATGAGTAAACATTATTGTAACACTCGACAAAATTACCAAAATACTCCTAGAATAGAATCATGCGCATAACGCGTCTTCCCAAGCTTTGATGGAAAATCTAAGATCGGATTTAATCAACACAAAAAATTAAGTGAGAGAATGGCCTCGTTCAGATTTTTGAGTCATCAGACCAAAAAATAAACTTTTGTGATTAATTGTGAAATAGTGTCGGTGCATGCCCAAGGCATGATGTGCCAGGGACATGGACCAATACTTGTCTTTGTATTTTATTTTCCATGGGGAATTTTGGAAGGAAATTGTATATGTCCACGTCCAGTCCGCGACAAGTTCAGGATGAACTTTTTCTTTTTAAATTGAAAGGCATTCCGATTAATTTCCAACCCCTCCTAAACTTAAAACATAACTAATTTAGGTCATTTTGATAAGTAAATAGGGTCTTTAACACCATTTTAAGTCCTTTTCTAACACTTGAAAGACTAGGGCTTGAGAGAGAAGAAGAGGAAGGCTAGTTTGAAGAACACTAGGAGAATTCTTGATGATGGATTGGAAAAACTTTATCTGAAGTATTTAAGGCTAAACTAAAAGCATGAGATTGTTCTATAGTGTTCCCCATAGATGGTCTTAGATGAGAGTTGAAAGTTCTTGAGTCTGCATACATGATTCTTAATTATTTTCTTGAAAATTTTATAATTTTTACATATATTTTCATATGTTGATGATCATCATAAATTTGTTTTCTTAAATGAGATGTTTTTACATGAACTATTGCATGAACTCTACTTATCATTTTCATAAAGATTGCATGAATTAAGATAGAGATTGAATCTAGAGCCTTGATTGAGAATATTGGTAGAGATAGTGATTTGTGATGAGAGAATGATGATAAGTTGACAGAATTTGATGGTCGTATGAGTCTTCCCAAATAAACTCAAATGGATTATCTATTCAATTATTCCCTAATGATTGTTCTAAGTCTTGAGTTATTGATTGAGATGTTGATTGATGAGATGATTAGATTCTCTATGAGACTGATTAAAAGATTGTGCCTCCATGAGGCTGATTAAGATATTTGATGGAGATAGTTTGATTAGATAGATTATTTTATGAGTATTGAGTGACGGGAGGAGTATCCAACATCAAAAGAGGAAGAGTTAAACCAACTCGCACTAGTCAAACTATATGGCTAAGTATAGGTGAGGATTAGACCATCACATCTTGTTATGTTGAGGTTCCCTCTGATTAAAAATCCCTGAAATCAATAGAGGACTTATGGATTGCTATCTCCATTTGGACTTGTCCTTATGGTTTCAATTCATTCTCTACTTGGCAAGTATAGAATGGATATGGCAACATCAGCATGATTCTTGTACAATCACTAGCTAGTAAGCGATTATTGTCGGATAAGAAAAACTACCGAAAAGTTTCCAAATTGTGTACTCTGAGTCGAGATGAGATGAGATGAGTCCTTCTAAGATGAGCTTGATTTGATTGATGTGTTGATTGGTTGATGGTCATTTGTTACTCTTTATTCTTGTTTTACATAGACATTTTACATAATGATTGATTTTTATATTGAGTTGATTGTTATTTCTTTATTATACTACCTATTTCAATTTTATTCAGCTATTTTACATACCATACATTCCACGTACTGATGCCACTCTAGCACTGTATTATTTTATGATGTAGATACATGATATAGAGATCATCAGCAGGCGCATCATTGAGGATCTTTGGATGTTTAGCTGATTGGTGAGCCTCCCCTGCTTCGGAGGATTCATTACTTTACTTTTATCTTACTTTATAATTAGATTTGCTTAGCTTTACTTTGATTGAGGTAGCCATGGGTCTGTCACTAGCACCACCTGATAGTGATAGAGGCTTCATAGACTAGTGTAGAATGTTGATTATTAAGATTGTGAGCTAGTTCTTTCTACTAGCCTTCCGTTATATTATTATTATTATTTTGAGTCTAGATGATAGATGTGCCATTTACATTCAATATGTCTTCCGCTGATTTGTAGAGTATCGAATGAGTGTGATGAGGCCAAGGGATTCGCTTGGGGACTAGCAATAATCTCTAAGTATCGGCCATGTCCTGGGTACCCTTTCGGGGTGTGATAATTATCTTTGGATTTTCCATTCCACGATACATAATAACAGACAATAGCAAGCCATTTGATAACAAGTTGATGAATAAGTTCTACGATCTCTTCGGTTTCAAGCAACGCAAATCTTCTATGTACCATGCCAAAACTAATGGTCTAGCCGAAGCATTCAGTAAGACTCTATGCAATCTTCTGAAGAAAGTGGTCTCTGAGTCCAAATGAGTCTGGCATAAAAAAATAGAAGAAGACTTCTAGGCATGAAGGATAACATGTCGCACACCGACTCAAGCAACCCCCTACTCGCTCACTTTTAGAGTTAAAATGGTCCTGGCACTTGAGCATCAAATATCATCCTTAAACTGGCTATCCAAGAAGGGCTCACTAAGGAAAAAAATGCTCAACTATGTCTTCCCGTGTTAGAAGCACTTGATCAAAAAAGGTTAGAAGCCTAACAAAATCTTAAATGTTATCAAGCTCGTTTGCCTTGTTCCTTCAATAAAAAGGTTCACTTGAGGTATTTTCATGTGGGAGACCAAGTTCTCATAGTAATAGGGCCCATTGTCACTTCAAATAAGTCTGGGGGCAAATTCACCTCGAAGTGGGATGGACCATATGTAGTACAAAAAGTATACTCAAATGACACTTACAAGCTTGTTGCTGCAAATGTTATAAGGATCGATCCTATAAATAAAAAATTTCTTAAGAGGTACTACCCTTAAGGCAAATAATTCTCCTAGACATACGAGTATAAAGCTACATGGTACTTCTGGCCCACATGAGTATAAACTGTGTATAGCACCCCCAAACAAAGTCCGCTAGGTTGAAAATCTCGAAAGAGGTAGCCTAGGCAAATATTAGGACAAAAAACAAACAGTCTCCCAGAACTATGTTATGAATTAATACTCTTCATTGAGGTACGTAGGTGCTTAGAATTATATTCTAAATTTAGTTGCATGAGTGTGAAAAATCCTATATGTCCCTACCTGATTCCTTATTGGGTAAAGCCCTATGAATGTGAGTTTCTTCAATGGCATACTTGAGGTCTTCAAATTTAATAAAGTTTGCAGGTTGAAGTTTTCAAACTCCCCAAGTCTCCAAGCTAAAGTCTCGAAAGTCTACAAGTTGGTTCTCAAATTAAGCAAGTATGCGAGTGAAGGTCCTCAAATTCTCAAGTTTTTGTGTTGATATTCTTGAGATTTATCGATTTTGTAGGTTAAAGCATTAAGTTGAGTAAAATTCGCAAAGGCAAATGCACAAACTTTAAAAGAGGAGGGACCTTTAGTATTTTCATTCTTATTAGCATGCCAAACATGAATTAAGATTGAATTACTAAGGCTTACAACAAAGGAAAACACGTGAGAAAGTCAAAGCTAGATATAAGACAAAAAAATATAGAAACCTTATTGCAATAAAATTGTCAACATATCAATCTAAATCTCGAGAAAGTAAGGAAATGAAGTAAAAAAAAGAAAAAAGGAGAAAAGATCCTAATATAAGCATAACTTATAGTTGATCAAATCTTAGTGACGAGCCTCCAAACACTCTCTCTTATACTCTAAGTGATTCGAATCGTTAGCCGTCAAAAAGTCCATGTTGTCATAAGAAGACACCTCATTCTTAGCAACCAAAATCTTTACTAGAACTGCTTCAATCTCCTTCTTGGTAGCATCTACAACAACTTTAAGTTCCTCTCGCTCCCCTTGTAGAGTTGCTAACTTCTTTTTAACCCTCTTTAATGACTTTTTTTTTGAAGACACGTGTTTATTCTTCCCATTCTCTTCTGCTCTAACTGACTCAGGACCCTCTTTGTCCTTGGAAAGCAACTCTATCCTTTTATTTTCATGCACCATATCTACATAATTAGAGTGTTCTTGATCAGAGGAGGCAGCAAGCTCAAAAAGAGAACCCACCAAATGCTTCAAGTATGAAAGATCTGTGAATTACATCTCACTCATCTATTGGAGAATATCATAAATATCTTCTTTGTAAGATGAAATTTAGTCTAGAGAAGTTCTAGAAAGTTTGGTACAAATCTCTTCCCAAAGGCCTAAGATGTACTTCTTTTTGTGAGTTAAAACAATAGTTTTTCTTCCAAATTAGACTTATCCCCATCTGGCTTTGGGAAGAATGGAGGAGAACAATTCAAAGCGAGGGTTAATAGATTTAAAGCCTGATCATGAGAAGTGGATACAATTCTCTATTCTTGCCTAATAGCTAAAGTTGAATCTGCCTCAGGTTTTGATGTGATGACTGACTCTATAATAATTTGTGGTCTCTCTTGTAGTGATTCCTCTGGATGCTCAATAGCATTTACATTCACAAATGGGAGGGAAGAAAGTTAGCAAATTGCTTGACCATAAATTTTTAAAAAAAGATTTGTGGTCAAAGGGAAAACCTCTTCACTCTGAATGGCTAATGTTTTTAGAGGACCATCTATGCCTTGTTCTTTCATAATCTCTAACTCAACAGCCTCAAACTTAGTTGATTCATATCTTTTCCTCTTCCAACATTGATCCGCATTGCTGCTTTTTGCTTATCTCTTAAGAGGCTTGCTTTGTGGTTGGAAAAATTAAGGGACATCTCTCTACATGGGTAGGAGTACTTTCTTATATCCCTCAGAGCACTTGAGCCTCTTGCTTTGAGGTCGTGGGGCAAGTGGGGTGTTAGCTTTTAAGATCTCCTCTCCAATGTATTGACCTTTTTTTCTTCTAAAATAGTGGTGAAGTTTGGCCCATCTTATTCCACCAAAGTTTCTAAATTATCCTCAACAAACTTCCTATGGGATCTTTCCCACCAAGATGGATATCAAGTGGAGTAAAGTTTCCTTGTAGAAGTAAGTACAGGTGGAAACTTCACTCTTGCCATAGTAGCATGCGAGACACAAATTCTCCAATACCTGAGTTCCTCATCAAGAGATTCAGCATGAATATCCTTTTCGAGATATCCACGAGTATCTTGATGGAACCCAAACTGACAACTAAATCGATGGGGACTATATGGCTCGATAAAGAAGAAGTCTCCTCTCCTTAAGGTAAGATAATTAAAGTAGAGGCTCATAAAAGAAGATGAATCCAATTTTGAAGCTTTGTTATCATCAACATAATAAGTTGGGTGAGGCCTATTAAGCATGGTCCCATTCTACACAAGGCTTTCACCTTGATGGACGCATTTTTGTGCCTCATGTTTGTCAAAATATTTTGCAGCATCCTCACCAGAATATGCTACCATGCATGTGAGAGAAGGTTCACCAATAAGAGGATAATATGTCTTAAGGTAATAGGCAAGCCAACCATAAAAATAATGAATAGGGAAAGAAACTTTAATGTGATCAAACTGTGAAGAATTGGTAATCTTGTTTAAGCCACGATAAATGTTTGCTAAGACTAGGACTACAAAGTTCCCACGTTTAGACGAAAATACAAAGACATATAACCAACATGACAAGAAGGCTACCAAATAAGTCTCATATTTTTGGTGTTTTCTCCAAGCTTAGGAAATGCCATCTCTTGAGATCTTAACCATGTGTTCACCTCCATTGATATCTTGCATTTTGGGTTATGCGTAAATGTTAGGCATCGAGCCTTCTTTTCTTTTTTCAGGGAAGATAGCTAATACTTGATGTCTTATTTGTACCAAAATTGTATCCATTCACAAAAAGAGATCACTGAGCTATCACCCTTCTTCTCTCTAAGATGATGAAAGGTAGCAAATAAATATTCACAAGTTTGAAGAAGAAATCTATCCTTTTTAGCCTCATGACTTGTAAGCTCTATGGCATTATGTATCACTTCTTCATAAGGATACTCACTAATTGGTAAGCTGATAAGAATATATAAATCCCAAAGGTATGTAGATGCTTATCCAAGAGACATAAGTAGTGTATTTTTTTGGGGATACCAAGCCTCAAAAATGGCTTACACGATATTGGAGTTTCAATCATAAGTGAAAAGAGAAGCAATGATAGCATTTCAAATGTTAGCATTGTTCAAACTTTGCCCATTTTTACTAGGGACCTCTTCTGTCTATTCCCAATATCCTGGGCTGCAATGATATTCACCTTCAAATAGAATTTTGTCTCGCCAACATAACCCTTCTTGAATCATATGACGCCCTAAATTTAAAAGAGTGCTTGCAAGATTGGTGTCTTAAAGATTTGGTTTCTCAAGATACTATACTTCGAAAGCTTTGGCAGATTTGTGGTCATGTTCAAAGGTCTAGTCTGCCTTATGAAGTGCATTTCTCAATTTTGGCCACACATCAGCATAACGACTAACTAAAGGATCTTGGACTAAAAGCTTAGTCTTTACCTTGCTATCTTGTATCCCAATTATGAGGTATCTAAGTCCAGAAGATGAGCAAGTATAGTCCTTGAAGAA
Organism: Solanum sejunctum; assembly: GCA_025642045.1. Classification (NCBI taxonomy): domain Eukaryota; kingdom Viridiplantae; phylum Streptophyta; class Magnoliopsida; order Solanales; family Solanaceae; genus Solanum; species Solanum sejunctum. Next base: position 10,028 of record JAOTQJ010182463.1, on the reverse strand, counting down.
ACCATTGTTCATGCTACACAAAAGGAAAATTGTTACCCTTCATCAATGATAGCATGTAAAAAAAATGGACAAGAATCAAAATAGAATATGGCTAATTGGGGTATTTGGAACATTGTAAAGCCTCAAATTGGAAATCCCTTATGTTTAAACATTTGGAATATTGTAAAGCCTCAAATTTGTGGTCCCTTATGTTTAAACATTGGGAACATTATAAAGCCTCGAATTGGTAGTCCCTTATGTTTAAACATTGGGAACATTATAAAGCCTCAAACTGATAGTCCCTTATGTTTAAACATTGGGAACATTATAAAGCCTCGAATTGGTAGTCCCTTATGTCTAAACATTGAGAACATTGTAAGGCCTCTAATTAGTGGTCCCCTATGTTTAAACATTAGGAATGTTGTAAAGCCTTTGGTTGGTAGTCTGTTATATTTAAACATTTAGAACATTGTAAAGCCTCGAATTGGTAGTCCCTTTTGTTTAAACATTGGGAACATTGTAAAGCCTCGAATTGGTGATCTCTTATGTTTAAACATTGGGAATATTGGAAAGCCTCAAATTGGTAATCCCTTATGTTTAAACATTTGGAATATTGTAAAGCCTCAAATTTGTGGTCCCTTATGTTTAAACATTGGGAACATTATAAAGCCTCAAGTTGGTAGTCCCTTATGTTTAAATATTTGGAATATCATAAAGCCTCGAATTGGTAGTCCCTTATGTCTAAACATTGAGAACATTGTAAGGCCTCTAATTAGTGGTCCCCTATGTTTAAACATTTGGAATATTGTAAAGCTTCGAATTGGTGTTCTCAAGGCGTGAGCGCGGATTTATCCCTCTACACCTTAAGACTAAGTTCTTGTGAACAATGAATTTTAAATTCACAACCCTAAACAAAAAGGGTGTTTCTCCCCAGCACACGCAAGTGTACATGGTCTAACAAGTAAAATAGTGGCCCTAATTAAGGGGCTGAGATGTTGAATACAAGAAATTTAAATGAAATTGACAAACAATCCAAGCTATAATGTTTGAAGTGTTTTTAGTAAAATACTAAAAAGATTTGTAAAAAGAAATTAAATAAATAATTAATATTTTATACTAAATAAGCTTTTGTTGTTAAATATCAATTAAAGAGCAATTTCGGGATTGTAACTAATGACACCGTTTTAGTCTCAAAGTTTGCACCTATGTCTGGTTTCTGAATGCTGATTTGCCCGGTTAGAATTACGTAAACAGGGTTGCATGCCTCTACCGGCCTACCATTATTGACTGCCTAACTACATCGTTGAGAGGGGATAAACAGAGCAATAAAAGTGCTTTAACATTATCTTCCCATATTATGAACCAAGCTAGGTATAAGGGTAGTCGTCGTGGGTCTCCCTTACACAAATTGACCTAGTTTCCTAGTCGAACAAGCTCCCTGTATTACTGTGTTATATTCATTCCAACATCTCTTGAATCCAGAATGAACAACTCATTTACCTCTTAGATGGCCAGACTATGAAGTATAAACAAAAGTAATATAGGAGTAGTCAAAAGAAACATATTCATAAATGTCAAAAGTCAAGAACTAAATATCGTCTGTGGCTACAATCCCAGAATATGGAGAATTAGCCACTTATAGCAACTACATACATCATGAATGGACTAGAAAGCATTAACAATCAAGAAAACCAAGGTAGAAACTAACCAAAGCAGCCCTAAAAAGAGTTCTTAGTCATTTCTCCCAGTTCTTCTAAAAAACTAGATATGAAAACCTAAAGTTTTTGACAAAATATAACTTAAGATCTCGTAACTCGATTTTTTCCTTCGCATCCATCAAGTTCGCGATGCGGACTGCCTATTCTAGGCTAGATTTTCGCTTATTTTACTGACTAGACCAATTTGCCAAACTTTTGCACAAGTCCGCGACACGAACTGTGCACTTTTTCCTGTTTCACTCCTTTTTTTCTTCCTTATCAGCTTGCGTAACTTTACATTACCCCAGGTCTGCGATACATACTTGAGCATTTTTGCTGATTCAACTAATTTTTCTCCTCTAAATTCTGGGTTGTGTTCTTCCTTTCGATATGAGTGTGACTTCAGACTGACATAATTCAATCAAAACCTGCAAAAACATAACCAAATGGCGCACTTGGCCCTGGAGCAAAATAAGAGAAATCAAACTAAAACTTCCTAGATTCTATGAATTTACCCTCTACTAGGCTCTATTTATGGGTATTTTACTATTTTGTCATATAAATACGCCTAAGATCACCACCCCACAATTAGAGATTTGTTCATCCTCGGTCCAATTAAGACACATGCATGAGACTCCCTAGGTAGTATGCACAATGAACATCATATGACCGAAACTTTTGAACCATGGCAAACACTTCTCCAGACCCCTAACAGTACTAACTTGCATCTAGCACTCATGTATAAATTCGGATCCATGCAAAATATTTAACAACTCATCCAGTTACCAAAATTTGATGATTATGCGCCCTCACTAGAATAATTACCCATGCATACCACTAAGAACCTATACAAAAGATTAACAATGGGTACATAATCAACTCTCTCTCTCTCTCTCTCTCTCTCTCTCTCTCTCTGCTCTCCCTCCCAAAAGATGTCTTATGTTACTTCTAGTTTCCATAAGCTTGCCCTTTACGTGTGGCTTCAACCTCGCTAGAATCTTCCTTAAAGGATCACATGGGTCTTATATTTGGTTGTAATAGAGGCTACAGAATGGTAGGTTACTTTTATGGATATAGCTAACATGACTTAGTTCCCAAGCGCTTATAGCTTACACTACACTTCTCCTACTCCATCACTTTCAATCCTCCCTAACTCAACACCCTTTATTGTATCTATATTATATAAAAACTTCAAACACTTTATAATATTTACAATAATTTCTTTTCTTTTTTTGTCAGAACTAGTAGCCCTGTGCGATGGATCCATGATGTACAATGGTCACAGATCAGCACTAGATTGAGCTAAAAATTATTTTGATGTTTCTATTATTAACTACACTACTACGCATCTTTTATGTATCCATTCAAGTTCCCTTGCCTCTGACTTATCGTGCTAAAGCACTTACAAATTAGGATCAAACACAATTAATTAATCAAAGAAAATGGATCGACTTGAAAGGTGGCTAACCAAAGAAAAAGGCTAAAGCTCAAAAGGGCTAACTAAGGATGATTTCATAAGGTGGATACAAAGCTTCACGGTATAGGGCTACCAAAGAAATGCCTAGATCCTTTCCTCTAAGTCCAATTCCTACCAAGTCTTACCTATATATAGGGTAAGTTCTAGAAACTGTTGCAACATAGACCCACAAATATGCTCACTCGATCCTAGCACACTCTCATCATAAGGCTAACACTAGAATCACCATCACATTATTCACATGAATTCAAAATTAAGCATATATACATTTGTGACTTACAAGATTCAAGCATTAGATTACTAGGAGTTCAAGTGAGAGTTATCTAGGTTCGGATGCTTGACATACAATGCTTGTTTGTGCAACTATCGACACTCTAAATGAGACTCAATTTGACAAATACCCTTAGGAAAGTCATCATCCATCCATCATAGGGCCCTGACACTCAACTATGATTACTACTACTAGCATTCACAAACACAACCGCAAGACTCATGATAAAAGTAATTATTACTACAATAATGCATAACTAAACATTCACATAACATCCAAACATCTCATAGTAAATAATTACATACCACAAAAAAATAAAAATGATGTCTAACAGAAACAAGAAACATAGCTAAGAAATATAAAGTCTTAATACAAGCCAAATTAAACTGAAATAATGCAGACTCAACAAAATACTCCCAACCCCACACTTACACTTAGCACTACCCTTATTGCTAACAATACATAACTTGTGAAGAGGAAAAAATATATTGAATCCTCAGGGCCAGGTGGAATGGGCTATCTCCCAACATTAATAGGTGGCTCCTCCTCTATCTCATCATCCTCTATGTCTGAGCCAATTCGTACCTCATTTGGGTCTATAGGAATGTCATCCTCCATGGGCTCGATAAATTGAGGCTCGATGCCTAAGACTACATTTTCATGGGCATTAAGAGGGTAATAGGCCTCTACCTCCTAGAGTTACTCTGGTGTGGATGGGCGCCTGCTAGTCCTATATCGCAAACATCTTGAGCTCGTATATGGAGGCCATGATCAGCTCATCTCTATGGCTCCTCTCTAAGGTAGTGAGTACCGGACTGGTGGACACATCAGGCCCCTTAATGTTTGTGACAATACAAAGGGGCCGCAACCCATAGGCAATAGTCTATCTCCTCTGTGGTTACACCTATAAGATGATAAAAATCAGTGATAAGGCCGCCTAAAGCATACTTGCGCCCTTTGTGCATCTTCGTCTTCCTCGTGTTAGACCTGAAGATAACACCAAAGTTAATCGCCATCCCTCTCATCAGTACATAAGCTAGACACACCCTATATATCGTTACATCGGTGAAGTACTATCCCAAAAAGAAAGAGTGGGTCACAATGTTAACCTAAACCTGAACTTCCCTGTTCATGTGGGTGAATGGTAATGGCAGATGGTAGCCTTTATAAGCATAGAGAATCCACTTGGCAGTGGAATTCACCCCGGCGAGTGTATGGCAGATGACCCTATATGGTGGGTGAAGCTAGAGATCATTAAACGTACCCGCGGGGACATCTATAGTGCCAAGGACCCCATTAATTACAATTGGATAGATGACCTTTACCCCTCAAACTGTCACAACATGAGTCCAGCTCCTTTTGCATGTTTGCAGATAATTCTTGAACAAGATTCAAGTTATAATGCCTCAGCTCCTCGAACAAAAAGTTTAGCCGATACTCGATGCAATGCTAAAATATGAGTGGATACTCCCCGGCCAATGAATTTGCATCTAAAGGAATATCGGGGTAGTACTTTGAGCAATGACCTTAAGCCCAAATCAAACCTTTTGGACCTTCCTCTCGGGGGCTTTAGGCACCTCAGGGATGTCCTTGGCCCTTCTTCTGGTGCTCGAGGCCCCTACCTCACTAGCTTGATATATTCTACATGAGAGGGAATCCATGTGAACTGCAACATAAAAACAAGACAAATTCAAAACATAAGCACAAAACAAGGCCCTTTCTACACCATAATTCATACACACGACCCTACACTTAGATTCAAGCCAATGGTACTTAACTTCACCCTTGTAGCAAGCCTTTTCTGAAATGATCTCCAAAATTGAGAGTATAATTGGGTTCCACGATCCAATATCAAGACATTGACACACCATGTAGTCTAATCAATTCTTGGATATATATCTTGGCATAGTCCTTGGCATTAAAGGTAGTCTTCACCGATAAGACGGGCTACTAGAAGCCAATTCGACAGCATAACGCCCATATTTCAAGCCAATAATACCACTTCAACACTTCCAATCTGCATTTACATCATTCCTATGTTCAACATCATGTTCACAGTAGTAATTTCAAGCAAATTACCCCAAACAGTACAAAATAATGTATTATTCTATAATCAAACAACAACACACTTGGGATTTTGCAATACCCAACAACATGGCTTCACATAATTAACAATTCAAGTTCAAGATTACAAAATGCCCAATTTTCCCCAAATTCAATCTCAAATTTGGGCTAGCGTTTACACCCACAACTATCAAGCACCAAAATTTAGGAATCCAGGAAATTACGCCTAAAATTTTAACTCCCAACAACAATTATTAACTAAGACTAAGCACAAAACAACTTAACCCACTTCAATTGCATCCCAAATTTAGGATAAATTCACCACTTAAAATAAGAACAAACCTAAGTTATTAAAAGAATACGTACCTTGCTTAGAGAATGCAAAAGATATGCTGAAAATCTTGAAAAATCTTAGTGTGCATCGTGGATTAATTTGAAATTAAGGTGTTTGAGGGAGAAGGATTGAGAGAAAATTTATAAAGAGGAGTTTGGGGGTCGGGTTATGTTTTAAAGAATGAAAGAAAAATAGGTGGGGGAGGGGTATTTAAAGGAGTGAGGCCGCGTGAAAGTGATGAAAAATTAATACATGTCCTTATCCACGCCGCATAGCGCACGTGGCAGACTTTACCTTTGATATATTTTGTTTTTTTGCCCAAATCTTCACTACAAAAATAGTACGTGTCTGCGACCATGGTGCATCACATTCCTGGTGTGGATAACCACTGTTTTGGAGCTCCAAACTCCGAAAAAACCCCGAACACCTGAATATGCTTCAAACACTAAAACAAGTTAATTTGGCTAAAAAAATATAAAAAAATACCCAACGGATCATCGGGAATTGAGGATGCAAAACATTTCACCAAAAGCAACAATGTCCATGACCTGCCGCTTTTACGGACCTACACTTGGTGCAATTTTTTAATTTTCTATGGGTTTCTACTTTTTTTATATATATAAAAATAAAGCAAAACTAATTTACCATAGCGGCATGATGCACCATGTTATCACTCATCATTGGCCAACTCAATGGCCTCTTTGAATTTGCTTGTGTCTTCACCGTAATAGTGCTTAACATGCTGGCCTCACAAAAAGCATTTGGTTTGTAGCCTCATCCTTTAGCTCCACCTCTCCATGTGGCCTCATTGTCACTACCATATAGAATCCACTCTACTTTGACTGCAACTTACCTGAAAACAATTTTAAACTAGAGTTAAAAAGGAGTACCTG
>JAOTQJ010182454.1:0-22925 GCA_025642045.1 Solanum sejunctum | reverse complement strand
TTATATTTGTAATAAGTAATGACTATATTTCTTCTTTATCATAAATAATTTTATATAAAAAATAAAGAGAAAATAATTTAGAAGAAAAAAAAAAGAAAGAAAGATCGAGAAAAAAAGAAGAAAAAACACAAGAAAAAAAAACCGGGAAGAAGGAAAAAATAAAAGAAAGAAAGAGCAAGGAAAAAAAGAAAGAGCAAATTTTTTTTTAAAAAATGAAAGAAACAATAGAAAAAAAATAATATAGAAATTATAAGCAAAAATAAAAGAGTAAATTTGTTCGTTAAACATACATGACTTTTAAGCAAAAAAAAAGTAGTGGGGACCAACTTCTAACTTTTGATTTGTTTTAAGTTATTTTTAACTTATTTTAAGTTATTTTAGGATTTGTCAAACATCTTCAAAAGTTAAAAAGAACTTAAAAATAGATTTGACCAGTTTTTAAGTTTATTCAAATACCCTCGTAGTTCTTTTTTATATATAAGAGACTAAAAGCACACTAATGTTGATCAACATGTGTGCTTCTAGTTATTAATATTTCATTTATCTCGTATTTTAGATATTTGTTTTTATTTTTAATAATTTTGTACTTCAATTTTTTGTATTTATACTTTTTTACTATTGGAAATAAAAAAAAATATTTTTGTTTATTGACCTGGCTTACCCAAAATGTGCACAACTTCTTATGTATGCGAATCATATCTTTGCCTTTATTTCGCTCTTTTTATATTTTTTGGCATTTATTTCAACTTTTTCATTGTCTTATGGACCCCACCACTTTCTTTTGCAACAATTATGTTTCTTCCTCTTTATTTATCCCTCAAAATTTCTCTTTTAGTTTGTTCATGTTGTGTGAAATTAATTTTTGGAAATGTTAATTATTATTTTATTATATATTACATAATAAATATTATAAATTATAATAATTAATCATTAGAAATATTTTTTGTTGTCTAATAAGATGCTATAGACACACAATTCTTAAAAGTGCATTATATATTTGAAAATTATATTAAATATATTATAAATTACAATAATTAATAACGTAAGATATTTAATTATATATTTAAAATAAAATTAAAAGTACTATATATCACAATAACTAACAAATTAAATATTTTTAAAAAATAGAAAAGATTAAGTTAATTTGACAAGATACTATAAAATTACAAGAATTAGCAACTGCAAATATTTTATAATCATATGACAAATTTGATCTCTAATTTCATTTGTATCACTTATATTGGAACAAAAAGAGTAACATATAATATTATTTAAATATGGCAAAAAGATACTATTGTAATCATATAAAATTTAATAAAATATAAATTTTATAAAATAATTCAAATTATATTAAAATCAAAATATATATTAGTCCAAAGGAATATTGTGCAATAACATAATTGGGTTAATTAATTTAGTCTAATAAAATAAAGATTTAATTCAAAATTCAAATTCATTTATTTGGGCTACAAAAGATGACCCAATTTATTAGACTCAATATCCTCTCATTCTAGAGGCCCACTTGATATCATGTGTTGGATTATATGACATATCAAGTCAAACAAAGAAGTCAATAGGATCATGTCATATGTCAAAATGACGTGACATTTCTATCTTAATCAAATACCAATAAAAATGTGTCACATGTACATATGATGTGTTCCAACCGATCAAATATCGTCATGTCACTTGAAAGAAAACCTATTCTAATCACTTTTTCGGTGCCATGCCACCTTAAGTCTGATTGGTCGAAAGAAAGCTGGATTCCATCATGACTCCTCTCTTCTATAACTATATATAGGGGTCCTCATAATTCTGAATTCACATCAAGAATTCTAACAAAAAGTTAGAGAGACCTCGTGGATCAAACGCCGCAAATTTTTTTAATAAGTTTAAGAATTCAAACATTCAAGTTCAAGAGCAAGCTTAAAAGTTCTTCAACTCAAGATCAAGCTCCAGAAAAAAAAATCAAGTTTCAAGATCAAACTTAAGAACAAATTCAAATTTTAAGATCAAGAACAAATTCAAATTTCACGATCAAGATCAAGAACAAATACAAAATTTTAAGAACAAATCTTAGATTCATGCTCAAGCACAAGAGCCCTTGAATTTACACTTGAAAAGGTGAATCAGAGGACTTATAGAGTTTGTAACACTCACATACTTGAAATTGAATACTATAATTGTTGCAACATTTTTGTTCTTGATTATTATTTTTTCGATGCGAAATTTTTTCGTTTACAAATTCTGGCATGCCCAGTGGGACAATCTCTACCTCTCATCTCAACTTTTCAAGCATAAAGTAATATTGAAATAACTTATAAGAAGATTTTCCAATCCACTTCCTGACTCCAAGTTCTCTGCTTAAGTAGAGGAAATTCTTGGTGTTATTTTTAGAAGTTTTGGAGCTGTTACAAGGAGCAAAGCTACTATTCTAGAATAATAAACACTGGGAGTATCACCCACACTAACTCCTAATTTTGGATAGTGAACCCCCAAAAGAGCAAGGTCCTCTAAAAATGCTTCAGAAAGAGGAAGTAGTGTTGCTAAGAAGATCAAGCAAGCTTTAGCTCTACTTGAGATCTCTGGTTCAAAGAACTCTACCACAGAGAAAAACCATCACTCATCTAATGAGTCTTCTCCATATGCATTATGTAATGTAAACCCTCTGAAGATCAAATTTCACAACAATCCATGTTACTCTTCAATGCCCCCAACTGTTATGCAAGCGATGACAACTAATACTTCATCCATGGAAAAATAACTTGCGAATCTAGCAAGGATAATTGAAGGATTGACCAAGCATGTGCAACACCAAGAGTCTTGCATTGATAAGTTGATGGACAAGGTGGATGACTTACTAGATGGGGAATCTAGCCATGCACTTGGGAAGGGTATTGAGAATTATGAGACTGAAAATCTTATGAAACAAGCACCGCCTATCAAGGAGACACCAGTTTCTGCTGAAGAGATGATCCTACTTAATAAATTAAAGGAGTTTATTTAAGGGACCATCAAAAACAAGTACGAAGTCCCCATGAAGTCTTCCTATATGTATGTTAAGCCTTACACTACAAGGATTGATAGCCTTAAAATGCCCGCAGGTTATAAATCTCCCAAATTTCAACAATTCAAGGGCAAAGGAAATCTAAAGCAACATGTTGCACACTTTGTAGAAACATGTAACAATATTGGGACCTATGGGGACTATCTTGTCAAGGAAATCGTCTGCTCCTTAAAAGGGAATGCATTTGACTAGTACACTAGTTTTAAGATTAATTTTATTGATAGTTAGGAACAACTAGATCATGAGTTTCTTAACTGCTTCTATAACACAAGACACATTGTGAGCATGGTATAACTCAGGAATATCCGCCAAAGAAAAGATGAACCAGTCATTGATTTCATAAATCGATGGAGAAAAGCTAGTTTAAATTACAAAGATAGTCTTAGTGAAGCTTTTGGCATAGAAATATGTATCCAAAGGATACATTAGGGCTTCTCATCTTACAAGGAATCAAGTCTAAGTCTTTTGAAGATCTAGCTACTTGTGCTTATGATATAGAGTTGATCATATCCTCTACTGGAAAAGATGGGATGCTTGTGTACGATCCTTTCAAAGAAAAGGACAAATAGGAACCCAAGGAATAGGGAAAATTTGTGCCCATGACTAACAATAAAGAATCAATGAATGTCAATATTCACCTGGGACTTTTACTACAGAAGAAAGTAAGAAGCAAAGTGAAAAGATGATTTTTCAAGAGCGTCCAAATCAAAATCTAACCTTGAGAGAGATGCAAGAAAAGGACTACTCTTTTTTGGATTTTTATGTTCCTAAAATTTTTTATGAATTAATTGAGCTAAAGCTCATTGAGTTGCCCGATATGAAACAACCCATTGAAGCTAGAAAGACTGATGACCCAAATTATTACAAGTATCATAGACTTGGGTCACCCTATTGAAAAATGTTTTGTCTTCAAGGACAAGGTTATACAATTATCTAAAGAAAAGAATATTATCCTTGATGATGGAATATAACGATCCCTAGTTTAGGAGCCTTGAGTGCAAAAACGTTGGTCTAAAAAATGATTGAGAACCTGGTTCACGAGACCATTTAAGACCCGTGGGTTGCTCTATGACTCATAGATAGGTTCGTGAGTGGGATTCTAAACATGAAGAAAATTTGAAGTTTTTAAGAAGGTAATCTATGATTTATCAAATGACCCATAGAATGGGATACATATAAAGTCTCATATAAAGAGATCAAATACAAGGTCAGAACTTGACTAAGTGTGGAAGGACTCTATGAGTCTAAACAAGACTCGTAGAAAATACTACGACTCATCTTGTTTGTTGTGGTTTCTAATTCAGTAAAAGCCATATTTCAGGATTCTTAAGTGGGCCGTCATATGAAAGGACTTACGACTCGTAAGCCAATCTACAACCCATTGTTGGGGTCTGGTTGATGGATTCTGGCAATTTTTAATGAGGGGCAGTTAAGTTATTCCCATCAATTTTATTTCAAAACCATGTCATTTTGAGATGGTAACGGGACCTATATTATCATAAAATCCCAAATTACTTTCATTCCACACTCTTAAATTTTTCTAAGGATAAGGAGCACTCAAGGATAGGCAAGAACAAGGTTAGGGTTTCCCAAGTTCTTTCCTTAAAACTTCAGTTTCGATACTCTCTAGTTTTTCAGGCATGTGAGTTGATTTATAGGTATCCTTTTACCCATAAAGTTTCCTGTTATGCATTTTTTCTTTTCTTTAAGTTCCTATATTCTAATGCATGCTTATGATGATTTTATGAATTTTATGCTGCTATATGATGTTCGTAAAGTTCAATGACTATTTTGTTGAGTAAATGTACATATAATTTTGAAGTGTTATGTTGATTCTAAGATGGGTTTTGATATGATTAAGGTTGGGCGATTTTGGTGTTTCTTTTTAAAGAAATTTCTTAAGACTTATGTGATTTATGATTGTTCCATGCATCAAATAAGCCCACCTTATTTTTCAATGAAAGTTATTATGAATTATGAATATGAATAAGGCATTTATAAAGAGCTTCAAAATTAAAGTTTATCAAAGATAAATGTATAATGATTATTGCTCTAAAAGGTGTTTAAGAAAGATTCTTAAGTTCGATCTACTCCTATGGTTGCCACTTATGATTCTAAGAGTATGTTTTAAAAGATTTTAGTAGGATGACGTAATGCCAAGAGGACTAGCAAATGAGACTTATCCCGTTAGTTGAGGCATGATCCCTTGAAGCCAAATCTCAATGTCCCTAACTATGTGCCACCACAGGACCTATAGGCTAGGCTAGTAGATCTACATAGACTCTAAAGTTATGAAAGATGCAATAGCAAAGTTACTAAGTTTTGGATATATACCTTGGCAAGTAGATTTCCTTTTACCCAATGGAAGGAGTGTATTGGCTTATTTCCAATGGAAGAAGTTCATTGGATTCCAAGTAGTAGCTCACATGGTCTAACTGTGGGTTTTGGTCTATTCCCACAAGTTTATATGATTCTATGATATGTGTTGAATTCATGCGTTAAATATGCATTGTCTCATATTGGTTTGTGCCATACCCCCTTGTGCATGATTACAGTTATTTCATGACTCATTAATCTTATGTATGCTTATCTGTTATGTTTAATTATGATGACATTATAATTTCATCCATGCATTACATATCACATACTTATTATATTCAAATGTACTAATGCATATTTGCCTATATGATAGAACCATGTAGGGACAGGTACTCCTCCACTGGCTTATGGCTAGTATTTGGCCTCCAAGACTAGCTCTACTATTTGTGGTGAGCCCTTAGTTTTGGACTCCTCCACTCTTTCCTTCTAGTTCATATTTAGTTTATTTTGAGATGATGTTTTATAGCCCTTCTGAGGCATATATTTTCTATATTGTACTATTTAGATTTCTTTCCATTTGATGGAAATTGTTTGTTACCGGTCCCATTGACTTATGATGTATTTGGTATGCATATGGATAAAGTAATGAATTAGTTATTTCAACTATTTTTAATATTATTTCATTATCCAAAAATCTCATAGCCCCTTTCCCTTGTTTTTTTTTGCATTATGTTTCTGTTTGTAACCTATGAATGCTTGAGATGCTTAAATGGCTTGGATGAGGTGCCTCCATGTATTCGTTTGCATTGAGATTGATGTCACCCAAGCTATACCTTCTTTTTGAGGATAAACAGTTATTTTCAAGAAATTGAACCTAACAAGGTTAGGGTCGAACCTAGCAGAATACTGTAGACTTAGAAGAATTCAACTAATGCAATTTGGGTTATTAACCAACTTATCTCCCCCGAGGGGGGGGGAGGGAGATTTGATAATAACAAGTAAAAGTAATCCTAACTAACATATGTGTTTAAACCAATACGGACAGAAACTAGGGTATTGTGCTCCCCATGATTTCCTAACTCAATATCACCGGATAACCTAATTCTTTTCTAGTGTGTAGCATGCAAGATGATAAGTTAGGTTCACCAAACCCTTTGCCTAGGCAAGAGGCGAATTTCTCTACGTGAATTGACCCATATCCATAGTGTGATATTACTAACCCTTACCTATTGTCCCAGTACAACCTCCCTTTGGCCTAGTTCGATTGATTAGACGAGAACACATCAATCAAATCCTGTTAATTAATCTCTTTTCTATTTATTACTATCTTGGTCCAGTCAAAAACACTAGGTTGGTTCTAATGTTGGCCACCACTAGAAAACATGCAAAACAAAGAGAGTTAATTAATACATGCATGCACACTTTTCAAGAATTATGAAATATCTGGTTTTACCTTGTTAGTTCTTCATGGATCCCACAATCCTAGTTGTGGATTTAGCTACACATGATTTGTGTAGATACAAGACTTATGAATTTGAATAACACAATAGAGCACTTACATAATTGAATTAAGTACAAGTAAATCCAAGCTTCAATGAGAATCACAAGATTGTAATTAGAAGATCAAATCAAAATGTACAAATATTTCTCAAAACTCTCCAATATTTTCTCTACTCTGGCTCATTATTTTTCTGCTAACTCTTCGAACTCCCTAAGAAACATAACCTAAAAACCTATTTATAATGTTTAAAATACAAGTGCTAAACAAAATAGCATAACTGGGTCGGCACGTCTCACGAGTTGCTTTATGGGATGTATTATGTTTTACGGCCTATAATAGAGCGTCTGTAATTTGTTGCTGCAAATCTAGACTTGACTTCAATGACACCCCTCTATGACCCATAAAATTTACTACGGCCCACATGGTATTTCGTCTGATGAAACTTCAAAAAGTCCTTTGATTCTGAGGGAACCAGACTTGACCTACAACTCGTAAAATGTTTCACCACCCATCTGTATGTTCATAGAACAAACTTCAAAAATCTACCCTTACTAGAATTGTACACAAAATCTCCTTCATAGCCCGTAGAATGCTCTACAACTCGTAAAGGTCGCACTTCCTTCAAATCAGTAACTTCTACATATTTTTTCCAAAATTAATGGCAACCCTGAAATCCTACAAACCCAACATAAAAACACATAAAACCCACTAACATGACATTGAAAACACATAAAATTACAAGTTTTAAGCATCAAAAGTGCTATATTTTGATAGCATATCAACACCCTCAACTTAAAATTATTGCTTGTCCTCAAGCGACAGACTCAATCTATACAAGCAGTACAGTAACACATAGACCTCAACCTAATAGCATACATCAGACCAAACTTAAGCATAGATACCCATACTACTTTTCAAAACATAATTAGATAGATGTCCAGCAAACTAATATAGACTAATACATGCGATAATACAACTTTGCAATGCATGTGCCCTCACAGAAAGAAGTACCATATCTCGCTCTCAATGATGTTTTCATTTATAATCTCGGGACTATGCAAAATTACTCACCTTCACAAAAGATATTCATGTATCATTCCTAATACCATAGACTTTCCTCTATACTCATGACTAAGACTTTTGACTACTTGGAATTAAGATCACTTTAGGATTTTACAGGCTTGTAACTAGGCTTAACGGGCTTTGATATGACATTTTAGGAACATATTGAATAAAGTCCCTCCTTGACACTGCATTTTTCTACACTTTTGCCTACCAACACTTTTACTTTTACTCCATTCTCTCTTTTTCTCCTATTTCAAGCTTTTGTGGGTGCTTTCTTTTTTACTTTCAGCTTTTTTTGCCTTGTTTTTACACTTCACATTTTTAGCTTATAACTAAGGCAACACTTATTTTTCTTGCACTTAGTACCTGCTTTTCTCTTTTTTCATGTGTTACTAACTTTCCTCCTCATTTTGTGTTTTACCCTTACACTAACTACCCTTAATTTAGGCTTTTGGCCTGAGTTGAGGTGCATATTATCCATCCTCAGAACCTTGGTCACTTTTTGTAGCACCCTATACTTAGGCTTTTTCCCTCAGTCAAGGTGCAAAATGTTCAAGGAAGGACCATGGCTAATTTTAGTATCTTACAACTAACAAAGCTAGGTCACTTAGTTTGTTACAAAGAATAGGTATATGTCAGCCTCAAATATTAGGGTAAAGGGATATTCTACAAATTTGGTCGGTTATTTAATCTAAGTGGACTTTTAAGAACAATGGCCTAAGATCCTTTCCTGATGCAATTAATCTAAAGTCTAACTTCGAGTAACAAGGCAATTTTGAATTACACACAACAGATGAATTTAGCAAATTAAGCTAATACGCACATGGCATTGATTACATTGTTAACAACAGACTCAGATCATGCTTTTCATCTCAATTTAGCCTTACTTATTAGAACAAGAACAATCAACACACTTAAACATGCAATGGTCACTATCAAGACTAACTAATTAAAATTTAAAATTTAGTGGAAATAATTTTTTCACAAAAAATACAAAAACATACATATGCCACAGATATCATAATATATGCTATACATGCTACCTGAACATCCTAAACATGTTGGTTCAACAGACAATAAATATCCATGGGAAAAAAAAGTACAAACAAGAAAATCCTATTATTCAAAAGTTGGGGTAGTTATGGACCCAAGCTACTCAGACGTCACTGAGGCCTATAACTACCCATACCTTATTGAAAAAGAGGTGCATTGTTCTCAATGTATGCAATCAAAGCAAAATAAAGTATCATGGTTAAAAGACACACCTAAGCGCCTAAGCACCGATCTCTACCTTGGGTTGTCTCCCAAGCAACTCCTGATTTATTATCATGGCATGACTTGAACAACTTGGTTAGTTAGGCTTCACCAAATGCCTAAACCTATCAATTGGTCTATTCATAGACTGACAGATATTGAAGACAACTTCTTTATCGTTTAATCTAAACCTGAATTAATCAGCTTCCATTATCCACTAGTGCTTGACCAGTGGCTAGGAATGGTCTTCCCAAGATGATTGGGATATCGAAGTTGACTTTGCAATCTAGGATCACAAAGTCTATGGGGGAATATTGAAATAACACCAAAAAGTGCCTGAAAATATGCCTCGGAAATGCCCTAAATCGTAATTTCTATATATCTCAAAATCCATGCTTGATATTGAAAATCTGACTTCATATTCTTATTTAGGGGGTCAAATTGAATGGAAAAACCTCGATTTAAGAGCAACATAGAAAAATTTGGAAATTGCAAAAATAGAATTTCCAGAGACGATCTGCGCCCCTAGCGCAATGCACCAAGGTCATGCTTCTATGTATTTTTGTGGCCAATTTTCTATCTCAATCCAAGATTTTTCAATCTTGGGCCTAAGTATTCCTATGCGTGAAAAGGCCTATACTTAGCCTTATTTTACATCCATATCATTCAAGATATTTCCAAATACACTCTCAAAGACTTAGACAATATTTCATCTCTAAATTTCAAGTCTCAAAAACTCATCCGGATCTTAAAGTTCTCATTCAAGCTTCAAATCTCCATCTCCAATCTTCTTCAAGGATCCTCCAAAGTTAAGGTATGTGGGTTTCTTTCATGAGTTCATTTCACTCATGATACTCAAGATCTCTTTTACCTAAAAATGCATAATTTAAAGTTGATTTACTCGAGAGTCTTATCTATTATGAATTTTACTGCGCACTATGTTGGGGTTTCATGGAATTATGGTTGTTTTAGCATGTTTTAAGTTGTAAATCTAAGATCTATTATAAGATTTGATGAAGGGCTTTCATGTATATTGCTTGAGGGTGTTACCAAGTATCTATTAATGGCTTAACATTGAATTTCCTAGCATTATTTCACTCTTGAATTGCATAGTTTTACACTAGCACTACACACCAGCCAAGTTTTTGATAAAATATCCGGTTATGATTTTCTTGAGGAATTAAAGGTCCAATGCATGTCTTATAAGTTGAATGACTATATGATGATGAAGGAATGTATGTATATGATATTATTTCTATAGTGTTGGGAATTGACCAAGCCTCACTCGTGGGGTTGTAAGCCTGAGTAACATTGTTGAGGGGTTTGTACCTTGATTGCCTTGCTCGGGAGGTGGTAGGCCCGTACAACCATGTCAGGGGCTTTGTACCTTGATAACCACATTAGGGGGAGGGGGAATTTGTACTTCATCAACCATGTTTGGGGGTTTGTACCTCATTAACCATGTTGGGGTGTTTGTACCTGATCAACCTATTGAGGGGTTCGTACCTTATTCGCCTCTCCAAGGGAGTGGTAGGCCTTGGATATGCACTAATAATGGCCTCTCCTTACACATGTATTATGTTCTATATAAGCATGGTTTTACTTCAAGCATAATTCATACATTTCGTATTGCTATATGCTTACCCATTGCCTAATGTTATGCATTTTGCCTATGGTGCTTATCTATTGTTGCATTGCATCCTACATACTTAGTACATTCAAACATACTAATGCATGCTCTATGCCTACATGATGTCACTATGTAGGAACCGGAGCCCCACTTGATCCTCCTGTTCCACGTAGTTAGTACGACTTCTCTCAAGCTCTTTGGTGAGTCCTCCATTTCAGAGATGATGTTTATGATCTCATTACTATATTCCAATACTATATTTTTTAATGTATATATTGAATATGAGGATGATCCTGGTAGCTTGTCTTGGCCCCTGCTAAGTATCTAAGTTTTAGAGGTGTTGTTGGACATGTTTTATATTATGCTATAAGCTTTGACTCTCTCTAGACTCTTGATGTTTATGATATGGAAGTTGTCCCTTAGCCTCATTGTCCCTATTTACCATCTCTTGTTGTGTTTTAATGCTTCCATGACCAAAGATATGTAATGATATGTTAAGAGGCTTGCTTAGGTTCCATTCGAGTTCTCTATGCACCTGTCACATCTACGCCCTAGGCTTGGGTCATGAAAAATATGAACTTCTCAACCTTAACAAGTATATCATATAGTGTCCCCACAGACTTCTTCACCATGTGGTCAGCCATTAACAATCACATGCTCATCAGAGTAGGGGCTTTCGCTCCTAGCTTCTTGAAGACTGTAAGGGGCATTAGATTAATGCTGGTAGAGATATCACACAATTCATTTATGAACTCCATATCTCTAATGGTGAAGGGTATGGTGAAAGAGCCCAAATCTTCTCGCTTTTGAACTAAGGACCTTGTAGCAATTGCACTGCAATGTTGAAGCTCTTGGGAAAGCTCCTGACTCATAGTGAGCTTCTTCATAACTAGGTCCTTCATGTACTTTTCATACCCTGGCATCTTATCCAATACATCAATGAGAGAGATATTGATGGAGAGTTGTTTTGGGATGTTGAGAAAGTGCTTGCACTTACCTTCCTCCTCCCTCCTTTTAATTCTTTAAGGGAAAGGAGGAGGAGGCCTAGGAATGGGCTTCAACTTCAGGGGTGCATCAGCAACTTCACTTATCCCATCCTTACCACGATCATCTTTGCTATCTATATCCTTGAGTGCAACTGTCTTCTCTCAAACATCATCCTTATCAACTGGCGTAGGAAGATCAATGGTGCTCTAGAGCCACCACGAGTAGTAACCACTATGCACTGACCTTCATTCTTAGGATTCTGAAATGTGCTGCTCTGAACGTTGATTAAGTTGTGTTTATACTTGATGAATTATTGCTCAAGTTGTTTGATGGCAAAAGAATGACACTCGATATTCTAATTAATTCTAGGGGTATCAGATTTCATCCTCCTTAGAGTCTCATCCTATGTCTCAGCTTTATTCAACAGATGATCAAACATTTTCTCAACTCTTGAACTACTTGCACATGTGTCATGGTTGTGTGGTGGCACATAAGGACCATTTTAGTAACCATCTCTATGGCATTAATCTGCTTCTTTGTCTTGCCTTTAATTCCTGTTATTGTATCCTCTGTGGTTATCTTTGAAAGCTCCATCTCGATTGATGTTCCGACCTTGGTTTCCTTGACCTTGGCGCCAATAGTCCTAATTGTACCCTTAGGTGTTAGTCCAAAAACTCTCCTATCTGATCAACAATGAAACGAATATCCTATTCATAGTAAGAATCATCATACATGGGTGCGCATAGAAGCTAATAAGCAACTGCATTGACTCACTCCTGATTCTACTTCATCATCCCCTCCATACCTATATGGATTTTGGCAAGGTCTTATATAATCTCTTGATTTATCTTAGCCTGCTTAGAACCAATATGTACAACACACAAACTTTTAGTAGATGCTCTATCTCTTCGCCCCCATGCACGATTGGTCTTGACCACTCACTCCATCCCTTTTGCAATCTTTGAGAATGACTGATCTAAGAACAATCCCCCCATAATAGTAGTTGCCCCCCATAATCGTATTAGTAAAGGCTTGACTATTTTTATCAAAGGCATGGTAAAAGATCTCTACCAAGGCATCATCTACAATTTTGTGTTCTGGGACATTCCTCAAGCACTTAATAAACCACTCCCATATAATAGTGATCGAGTCACCAAAAAGTTGCTAAAAGTTGTTAATCCGATCTTTCAACTTGAGCTTCTTTGATCTCGGGAAGTACCTCTCCAAAAAGGCCTTTTGCTATTCATCCCTATTGGATATCGAACTCTGTGGGAGCTCAAATGGCCATAGTGCTACATTACCTGTTAGAGATAATGGGAAGACATGAAGTCCCACAGTATCCATAGATAAATTCTGTGTTCCCATTATACTCTTGCAGACAAATACAACATTGTGTAGATGGCTATGAGGATCCTCCGATAGTAAGCCCGCAAACAACCCACTATTCTGCAGTATCAGAAGCAACCCACTTGAAACCATGGACTTTGTGTCAACTGGTAATAGTGGCAACACAAGCTCCATTCACCTTCATAGCCATAGGATTCAGCCGATATCGATTCCACTGATAAACGTTGGCATTGAGATCCTATGGCTATGGAGCAATATCCTTAAGAGGAGGTGGGTTTTCATTGTTAGCATTCTCATTATCATTCCGATTCAAACTGCATTTGCCATGTTGTTGGCATTATCTTTAGCCATTCCTCTCAATGTTCTTTGGATCTCTGGGTCAAACAAAGTCAAGGGTCTGCCTCAACTTTGTGCGATGGGCATACACTACATTTACACCCTGATAAGCAACAAAACCAATAAAAAATGTAATATGACGAAAATAAGGATTAATTCTCAAATCACTTGAATTAAACAAGTCTAGCCATATTCCCTAGGAACAACACCAAAATCTTGATGTCATCCAAGCTACACCTCCTTTTTTTAGGATAAAGCAGTCGTTGCCAAGAAGTAGAGCCTAACCAAGGTTAGGATCAAACTCAAGGGAATACTATAGACTTAGATGAATCCAACTAATGCAATTTGGGTTATTAACAAAGGTATCTCACCATAGGGGGGTTGATAATAACAAGTGATGTCACCCAAGTTACACCTCCATTTTAGAGGATAAAATGGTTGCTGTCAAGATATAGAACCTAACCAAGGTTAGGATTGATCCCACAGGGAATAATTAAACTCTAGAAAATTTACCAACATGCAATTCGAGTAATTAGCTGACTCAATTTCACAAAGGGGGGGGGGGGTTGCAATAATCAATAAGGAAATAGAACTAACTATCACAAGAGAAAAATCAATAATGGAGAGCAACTAGGGTATTGTGTTCCCCATAATTTCCCAACTCAGTATCACCGGGTAACCTAATTCTTGTCTAGTGTATAACATGCAGGAGAGTAATTTAAGTTCACAAAGCCCTTTTTCCAATGATGAGAGGTGAATTTCACTATGCGACTTAACCCATCTCTATAGTATGCATTACTAACAATTACCTATCATCCCCAGTACAACCTTCCCTTGGTCCAGTTTGGTTGATTAGATAAGAACACATCAATCAAATCCCGTTAATTAATTTTTTTTGCTATTCATTACTACCTTGGTCCAGTCAGTAGCACTAGGTGAGTTCTAATGTTGTCCACTATTAGAAAACATGCAAAATGAAGAGAGTTAACAAATATATGCATATACACCTTCCAAGAATTGTGAATTATCCAGTTTTACTTTATTAGTTCTTTATGGTTCCCACAATCCTAGTTGTGGATTTAGCTACTCATGCTACATATAGATGAAAAGATTATGAACTGATAATATATAATTAAACACTCACACAATAGATTTAAGAACAAGCAATCCAGTGTTATAAAGAATCACAAGCTTTAAGATCAAATTCAATCACAGAAGTTCTCAAAGACTCTCTCACAATTTTCTCTCTCAAAATATTGAGTTATCTAAGTACTAACCTAAAACTTATGAAAAATGACGTTAACTTATGAAAAATAACCTAAAAGAACTATTTGTAGTAATTAAAATTCAAATCCTAAACAACTTAGGAGAACTAGTCGGCACGCCTCATGAAAGCTCTTTAAGGCCCATATGGAAGTTTACAACCAATAATCGGGGTCTCGTACATTGTTGATGGAAAAATAGACTTCCTCTTTATGACACACCTTTATGACTAGTAAAATGGTTTATGACCCATAAAGTAGGTCTCGTTTGATGAACTTCAGAAAGTCTTCATTCTCTGATCCTCAGGGCACGAAACCTCTTTTACGACTCGTACACTCTTCTATGGATCATCTGCATGTTCATAAAATTAACTTTAAAAACTTGGACCCTCACTGGAATTCCTTATGAAAACCACCCTACGGCTTGTAGAATGGTCTACGATCTGTAAGGTGTCTCGTATAACTGCAAATCTGCAACAACTTTAGTGACTTTCCATAAAATCATGGTTAACTAATAATCCTGCAAAGATAAACACAAAAACACATAAAACCCACTAACATCGCATTGAGAGCACACAAAATCTTAAGTTTTAAGCATCAAAAGTGATATATTTTAGAAGCACATCAACACCCTCAACTTAAAATTGTTTCTTATCTTCAAGCGACGGACTCAACCTATATAGATAATACAGTAACACAAACCTCAACTTTATGGCATACAACACATAAATCTTAGACTCAGATATACATACCAACTTTTCAAAATAGGACTCGATAGCTATTTAGCAAACGACTGCAAACTAGTACTCGTGACAACACAAATATGATATGTAAGGTATTATCAACAATCCATGAATACTGAAAAAGCCTATTGCTAACAATGCAATATAAGTGCCCTCACAGAAATAAGTCCCATATTTGACCCTTATTGATATTTTCATGTTTAGCATTGGGACTGTACAAAATCACTCACTCTTACAATAGATATTCATGCATAATGACTAATACCATAGGCTTTTCCTTATACTTATGACTCAAACCTTCAGCTGACTAGATTAGGATTACTGTACGACTTTCTTGGCTAGTAACGTAGGCTCAGGGGGCTTTGGTATGGCATTATGGGAAAATAGTGACTAAAGACCCTCCTTGAAACTGTGTTTTTCTACACTTTTGGCCTACCAACTTTGCTATTTTCACCCTATTCTCTCTTTTTCCTATTTTAAGCTTTTCTGGGTGCTTTCTTCTCATTTATTTTTAGCTTTTTTCCTTATTTTTACACTTTATTTTACTTTTTAGCTCTCATCTAAGGCATCACTTATTATTCTTACACCTGGTACATGATTTTTCTCCTTTGTCTCTGTATTCCTAACTTACCCCCTTATTTTTGTGCTTTATCCTTATACCGGCCACCCTCAAACTTAGGCTTTTAGCCTGCGTTGAGGTACATAATATCAATCCTTTGAACCAGGGCCACTTTTGGTAGCCATCCTCAACTGAGTCTTTTTGCCTTAGTCAAGGTACAAGATGTTCAAGGAAAGACAAGGTCCAATTTTAGGATTTTTTCACTAGACAAGGCTAGGTTAATCAGGTGTTTTCAAAGAATAGGTATATGTTAGGCTCAAACATTAGGAACACAGGATATATCATCAATTTGATTGGTTATTTTTAGGCTAAGGTGGACTATTTAGGAATAATGTCCTAAGATCCTTTCCTAATTCAATTAATATTATAATCTAACTTAGAGTAACAGGGCAAGTTCTGAATTAACACAAAATAGGAATTTATCAAATTAAGCTCACACTCGCATGGAACTGCATACATTATCAACAAAAAGACTCAGATTATGCTTCTTATCTCAATGTACCCTCACTTATTAGAACAAATATTGTCACGCACCTAAACATACATGGTCGCTATCTAACTACTTAATCAAAATTTTTGGTGGGTATCATTTTTTGAATAAAACACAAAAAACATTCTATATGCCACAAGTATTCGTACTATATGCTAGAAATATTATCTTAACATCCTAAACATACCAGTTCAATAGAAATTAAATATCTATAGGAAAAAAGAGCACAGACAAGAAAATCTTGGGATAAAAAATTGGGTAGTTATGGACCCAAGCTACTCAAACTTCACTGAAGCCCATAACTATCCACACCCCATCGAAAAAGATGTGCATTGTCCCCAATGGAGAAAATCAAAACAAAATAGAACATTAGGGGTCAAAAAACATAGCTGGGCACCTATGCACTAGTCCATGTCTGAGTCTGGCCACCTTTCTCCTGCAGGGTGGTCTACTCAGCAGTGGAATCTATCTAGAGGGGCCAACACCCCTCACCTGCTCCATCACTAGAACTTGTCTCATCTCTTCATTATGCCTCGATCTCCTCAAGGCAAGCTCAATCTCCTCCTCATCTATCATCCTTGCACATATATGTCTCTAATCAAGCTTATCATTTCTGCAAGGTCTCTTCTAAAAGGAAGGCTGGGTGGGCTCTTTAGAAGCAAATAAATCAACTATTGACACTTCAGGTGTAGTCGATGGTAGTGTAACTAGTGTCGCTAGTGCTGCTATTGAGTTAGCTCAGAGCTGCTTAATCTCTGTATGCATAGCTAAAAAATCTAAAGGCCGAGCCTCACCCCTTTGTACTATACCCGCTCCTCGAAGGCATTGATGCAAGCATCCATGATAGAAATAGAATCCTAGATAGTAGCGATCACGAATGCTTGACTTCGACCCTCCGAGACTACTATCACTTGACGAACCCATAGCTTAATCTGGTGAAGAAGCTGAGTTAATTGTGACTCAGCATGTGATAATCTCTGTGCCAAGTCCTATATAGAAGCAACAGACACGTAGATCATGACCGAAGTAGTAGGCTATGAAGTAGTTACCTGTGGTGCAAAAACAAAAATAGTAGGCACCCTCTCCACAACGGCCTCGAGCTGTAGGGGCCTCTCCTCAGTAGCAGCAGCAGTAGTAGTGGTGGCAGTCTCACAACCCTTAGCTGGTGGTGCTAGGGCGAACATCTCAGGCATGTGTGGAGGCTGTGCTTGCCGAAGTGCCACTGGGTTCGCCTCAGCCTTGATCAGGCTGGGATCCAATATATGCTGGGCCTTAATCATCTAGTCTAGATGATATAGTATCTCCACCCTGGAATCTTGACAGAGCCTATAAATCATGTATAGGAATGGGATATAGGTGGACCTCTTTAGTGTGGCCTCATAGATCTGCTTAGCAATAAGGCGAGCCCAGTCAATCTCATAGCCAGCTAAGATGCTGGCAACCAAAACTTTACGCTCCAGCATAAGAGTATTATTAGCAAGTGTTGGTCGGATGTGTGAATGATAAATTGCCCACCAAAACTTGGTGGGTAAACTATATAAAGCCTTGAAAATAAGCTCTGAGAAAGTGGCAACCCAAGCAGGTTCCGAACCCTGCTCTACAATATACCTAACCACCCATCTCAGCAATGTGGCTCGTCGCTCAAGATCCTTAATCACAAGTGGGTCCCTCATATTCCCCACCTTGTAGTCGCACTCTACGATGGATATAGGTCCAAGGAACTTGGGACCAAATAAGATATGGCGAAAGGTATCCTCTGATATATTCGCCCACCAGCCACTCACTCTCATCTCGGTCAATCTGGGTTGAGTGAGGGGCTTCTTCCCATTGGGAAGCATAAACTGGATAGTGGCTATATAAGAGGTGTAGAACTCCTTCATCATGGTTGGGAGTATCATCTAAGAGGTTTGGTCATCTACTAAAGCCCATATCTAGTCATCTTGTCCTAGAGGCCAGGGAGAAAGTCAAGTCTATCAATGATGACTCTGGGCTCCTTATAGATGGAGTAGGCTGGCTTACCCCACTCTCTCTGTTTTGTGGCCTCCACATATATATCTCGCATGCCTTGGATAAATAATTGGTTAGTGGGGGAGTCTAATGTAGATGATAATGATCAGGTTACAACGTAGGAATCTACCTCTGATCTATCCTTAGAGCCTCCCTCAAAACTGGACTCCGCTATGGATGGAGTCATCTATGGTAAACTACTCTCATCGCTGCCTCCCTTCTCAAATTGGGGAGAGTGAGTAGTAGGAGACCGAGTATGCCCAGCTTTGGCAGATGCTCTGGACCATGGTATAGCAGCTCTGAGTCCGGTGTGACATCTAGAACCTCTAGTGGACCACTCAGCTGAGTGGTCTGCTTATCATCTGAAGGCTCATCCCTGAGCTGCCTCTTCATAGCCTAGATCTCAATGCATTTAGCTTTTGGGGCCATAGTACTTGAAACACAGACATATATGCACCATGGTTAGCCTTACAAATCAAAAGCTAAAATGCAAAAAATCATCCAAGTTCAGTTGTAGAAGGGTTTTACTAAAGCCCCTTTACGGGCCGTAGTGGATACTACGATACCTAAATATCCTTCGTAAACTAGTGGTCCAAACAAATTTTGTTATTGGAAAAGTTTGCTAAACTAGGCACGACTTGTAAAGTTACAAGTCGTAGATTGCGTCATAGAGAGTTTTAGTAAGTAATTACGTTCAGGCAGTGATCTACCAGACCTATCTAGGAATCATAAAGTGCTCTACGACTCATAGAAGTTCGTATTTAATGGATTCTCAAAAACATTAGGTTTCTGGATTGTACGTAAGGGGCAATTATGACTTATAGATTACTCTATGAGTTATAAAAGCTACTCGTGAACCGGAAAACTCAGTTACCTGAGTTTCTAAGTCTATGACACCAACCCAAAAAGACTATTTCAACCAACAAATTATTAGCATCGAAGCAAGACCACATGCACCCACATGATTTTTGTACTAAACCATCACCCTTAAGATGTTCAACACACATACACCCCATCAAAAGTGATTTAGCATGGATTATCCTATGATTTCGACCATCTTTAATTGATTCAAATAAGATCATGTACCTATGTCATCATTCCCAAATTGACAAACACAAGAATTCAAGCATGCGTGATAAGTAATTCAATAGGCACAAGCACAATTAATCAAAACATTAACAAAAGGCCAAGGTGTCCAATTCTAGACCTAGATGATAATTCAAACAAGGGCAATCTAATTTCTACTAATCACAAGTTAAATTCAAGCATAGATTTTAACTACCATTCCCTTTACATCAATCATTACAAAAAAGCAAATTAGAGATATTAATGTAACACCTCATATCCTATATATACTAGTCCTATGCACATGAAATATGATATGGCTTGGTCAAATTAGCAACCATTTTTAATAGTGCTTAAATCTCAATTTAGAGGCTGATATGTACGTCTAAGGCTTAAGAGGGTTAGGTGTATACAAGTTTTAAGTCGAATTGAGAAGATCACGACCTTAAATAAAGTAAAAAAAGTGAGGTGCTTGTAGGAATTAGGAAGCTAGCAGGTGAGTGACCTACTTGTTTAGTTTAAATTTACTATCTAGATGGAGACGAGGCCCGACATTGAATCTGTCCAAGTTCGATAATGGATAGAATCTGTGTTAAGGATGTAACTTTAGCCCATGTTCTAACATCATTAATGGACAAATTTATAGCCAAAGAAGAATATAAAAAGGTCCCAAGTACATCACAACTTACTTAATGATTTGGACCCAAACTAAGTTAAGAGAAAGGGGAAAAATGGGCAGCGAAGGCCCATCAATGTGCAACCCATTTTGGCCCAAGTGAAAAGGCAAAGCTGCTATGTCACCACCTTGATAAAATAAGGCTAAAAATACAAGAGAAAGTCAGCCAAAATTTTCTCTTTAAAAGAGCTTACAAGTAGCCCCTTTAAGTCATATTAAACTTGAAAAAAAAAAACTTTCACAAAGTTTTCTCTTTACTCTTTCTTAGCTTTACAAAGTAGCCACAATGAAACTTTTATGGTTCTTAAAGAAGCTCTCAACCTTGAAGGTAAAGGTAAGTAAAAGTACTTGTGTGTTTAGTATGGTTTTTCAAGAAACACAAGAGAACTAGGCTGGTATTACTTGTGCTGAAATTTTTGACAACATGTGTTCCAAAGATTGTTGTACACTTTTCTTATTTATTTAGGAGATTTTCTCTTATTGGTTGGCTTGAGTATGAAGGCACATTGCTGTTATTACTGAGTTTTAGTTCTATAATGATGTAGAAAGGCCGCTGCACTATTTTGTTCTACTTAAACAATCGAGTTTTAGTGTCTTATCCTAAATGTGTTATTATTAGAAATTGTGGGTTGATAGATTGAGGACTATGGTCTTACTTCCTCTACCTATTTTGAGAACTATTTTTGGACTATTTTGGGACAATTTTTATGTATAAATATGATGGGAATAATTTGTTTAAAGTTAGAACAGGTTTAGGATTATTGACGTCAAAATGTAGTGAAGGAACGTAATGTTATATTGCCTACTTGTATGTTGTGTGGAATTGTTATGTGTTATGCCTTATGGGATGCTGTGAGACTATAATGACACTAAAACAAGATGCACATGCTATGTATATGAGAATGTGCATTAGGAAATATGATTAGAGACGAAAGGATTGGAAGAATACTCGCGGGTTGATAATTACACGTTTCCTGCCCGTGTGTTATTTTTATGAGATTGGACAGCCAAGATGTATCTATTGGCTGCTAATACTAGTTTTATCACCTACTTTATTGTAGATAAATCTTTGGAGGATAGGAAGGTTATTTCAAGATAATAGTGAGGTGGTACAACGAGATATGTATGGTAACTCGATTTTGTATTACTTGAGATGAAATCTAGACTCTTCCTTAGCACATGAAGGAACTTACCAACTCCGACATAGGTAATAACCATGTCTCCACTCTTTCACATGTTCATATGCTCCCATACATAGTCATCTACAAATCTGCATACATACTTGGATACCAAGATACATGGGTTCTTGTTGCTAATAAAGTTCATGAGTTATTTCATCTTGTATGCATTTCATTATCTGTATAACCTACTCTTTTATTGTGGTATTGTATTGTATGGTTATTTACATGTCATATGCTATATCTATAGTCCTATACCTCAAATATTATAACCACTAAAGGAATTATCCCAAAAGTAAACAAAAGATAATGTAAGTTGCTTATTGATGGGTGGTAGCCCTAGGAGTGGAAGAATCACCTAGCATGGGCCAATCCCATTATGGGGGGTATACTAGCTGTGAAAGGAAAGCCTAGCATAGGTTGATCCTGATATTGATTACCACTGATCAGCAGGTCATTTGAATTATATGTTGTGCATAGATTATACAGTAAAGAAATGTAAAGTAATAAAAAGGACATAAAGTACATGATTCCACCGTGTAACAAAAGGTGGTCTCTTATCCTTACACTAGTGCAAGATTTTATTTGATTTCTTAATTCATGTACAGTATTTTCTGCCTTAATATTCTATATATTATCTCATACTGAAGTCCTTTATGGGGGACCTATATTTAATGCTACATGTATAGGTGCTAGTAGATCTCCCCAATGGGAATACAGGATATCCAACTGCTGTTATTAAGCTCCAGGTTGTTCGGGGATTTGTGCATCTAAAGCTTCTACATTTGTATCGTAAAGTTAGTCACGAGGCGGGGCATATCTCAACCCTTATCTGATACTGTTCCTTATCTAGAGGCTTTGTAGACTATGCAAATTAAAGTGTGGTCATGTCTAATACTTTAGACATTGTAGCTCCAACGCCCTAGTCATATGCATTTCCTTTTGACTTGTGATATTTGAGATAATATACAGAATATTAAGGCAGAAAATCTTGCACTGGTGTAAGGATAAGAGCCATAATGACTAGGGCGTTGGAGCCACAATATTAAAATGTCTTGCAATATTACTCAATGCTTCCGTAAGATAAGCATTATCCCATCTCAAATATCATAAGAAAGCTATGCATGTAATAGGTTGTTCTAGCTCCTCGTGAATGTCTGAAAATGTTGAAACATTTGTGTAATTATGTTGAGTGATGGTTAATTTCTTGGTATAATGTTACTGTACGTAGTTGCTAAACGTCAGTATTTGTTTCTTGATTTGCCAACTGAGGGACGTACAATTTTGTTTCTCTGTTTGTGTCTTTTCATGTCAAGTTCCGCTCACTGTTGGGGCCAAAATAGTATATTGTGGCTTTAAATAGTATCAGATTATACCTT
>JAOTQJ010182434.1:33011-63719 GCA_025642045.1 Solanum sejunctum | reverse complement strand
GCCCCTCTTTGTTTCAGGATCCAGCTATTGGTAGCTTCTCATGTCGCACGTCCTGTGATTGTGTTCTGTATATGTACATGTCATTAAGCATCCATGTCTAGAGGTCTGTGGATACTAGTGGGTTGTGAGTATGTGAGATATACCTGAGCAAATGGTATATTATATGTATTTGATACTTGATCAGGTAGCGGGACCGCATTACTCTATGTATGACATGGTTATTAGGCGGCAGGACCGCAACGGAGACCTTGTCGGCCCGCATTCATTATATATATGCGTATATTTGCTGTTTGTATATTCTGGGAGCTGCTGCAGGTGAGGATAGGGCCTAAAAACAGAGGAAACTCTGGCGAATTTTCGGTAGACTTTTAGGACTTTAAGTTAAGGTTTTGTGATTTAATGTTGGTTTAAGTTCCTAATCGGCACGAGTCATGGTCCCGGGGTTGGGCTGTGACAATTTCTAACCGTGAAAAGACTCCTAAATCTTCCTTATTTGATAGACTTCTACTTTTAATTCTTTGAAAAAAATTTATTCCTAATATTAGACTTCTAGAAATAATAATACTCAAATATATTTAACTATATATTTTTTTTAGGTTTTTGCACTATTCATTACAAATTTATATTATTAGACTAAAAATATACTAAGAATATATTAAAATAGTCTATAATTTGCCTCTATTAAGAAAAAAAGTTATAGATCAATAATAATTAAAAATTTATGTTATGTTGGTCAATAAGAAATTATCATCTAAAGAGTTATAGCATTTTTATGATATATAGAAAATATGTTAATAAAAAAAAGGGTTAACTACACGAAAATTATGTACAACTTTATTGCATGAATATTTGCCAAAAGAAAAAAAAGGCTTGAAAATGTTTTTATACAATTAATATTAATTCATGTGATACACACATAATACACATATAATTTTTACAGAATCGTGAAAAAAGGTATTTCAAAAAATATTTAATGAAATATAATTTTTCAAATTTAACTTTTTTAACAAAATATGATCACTTTGATCCTTAATAAAACTAATAGAACTATACAAATTATTCATAAAATATACATGTTACATTATATTTAAATTAAATGTATGTTTAGGGTCATTCATTACTGTTCTATTTACTTATAATTGTGTAGGCTAGGTATGAAAAAAATCTTTGTAGAGAGTGTTATTTCTGAATAGGGTCTCAGGTCTAAATTTGAATTAGTTAAACTTCAATATAGATTCTAAATATCAAATGAATAATTAAAAAATATATACTTTTATGATAATATTGAGGATTTTCAAATATTTATAATATTCAATTTAATAATATAGACCTGACACACACGTGGAACATACGTACTCTAAACTAGTATATATAATTGTGAGAAACACCGTATTTATATAATTGTGAGAAGTACCTATTAACCAATAGAACACTCGGAAGAAACAAAATACCCTAAGGTAGTAGAGTATGTTATATATATAATGTTAGGCCCGCCTACGTGGCACTCTCAGATGATTCTTATTTATTTATTTTCTTACATAATTCAATATTTTTAAAATCAATGAAAAGTTAATGATTGAACAACACTTTAGCCTATCACAACCATTCGAAAAAGTCATAACTCTTTGAAAAAGTCACAACACTTCGATAAAGTCATAACCCTTCGAAAAAGTTACAACCCTTTAGAAAAGTCACAACCATTTGAACACAACTCTTCAAAAAAGTCATAACTCCTTGAGAAAGTCACAACCTTTCAAAAAAGTCAAATGTCACGACCCAGACCTAGGGTCTAGGAGTGACATGGCTAATCGAAACCAAAAAGTCCCCCAACAATCCTCAAAGTATTCATATTTATATCATCAGTTTAGAATAGTATCAAAGCAATAAACACATAATTCTATGGGATAGGAAAGTAAGACTCATACTATGGGGATATCATAGGGATAGGGATCAACGTGGATTCACATAACACATAGCACATAAGGACTAAGAGACAGGTAAGAATAACTCACTCTATTGGGACAGTATGGGACTTAGGATCTTCCACATTTACATGATAACATAACCACATATCATAATACTCATAATCAAATTAGAATGACCATATCCAGTAGGTAGTCATAATTATCATCTTCAAATTTCAACAAATAACATATATCTGTATAAGAGTCTACAAGATGTTCAACGATGCCTCTAGTCATAAGATACGTTGGGGGGCCAAGACATACTCCAAAATCACCCTCAAAGTAAATAGCATAACGAAAGCAACATAGGTAGAGAAATGGTGGCTTGCCCTTGCAAGATAGGACTCACCACAACCAAATGCCTCAAATCCGATCTATCCATCCAACGGTGGATGAAGGTAGTCTCCGGTCCCTATATGGTTAGATCATATAGGTAAAAATATGCATTAGTACATTAGTATGTTTGAATGTACTAAGTATGGCCATGCAATGCATATGACTTATCAAACCTACACTCAATGTAAGATGACAAAAGCACATAATATTGAAATATGTATATATATATATACAACGAAGAGTAGTATAACAATATGCCACGAAATCCATGATGTATGAAATGCTTAATGCTCATATAAAGAGTGGATAATACCTTAACCGATATATAAGACCAGGCAAGCTATTACTTGAAATCTCGATGTTATCCCCATACTGGAAAAGAGGTGGTCTACTTGACGAAGGTAAACTATACTTCTCCTTACGAGCCTCCCATTTTGGAAAAGTAACCTTCCTTATAGGTCACCCATTTCAGATAGAATTTATAATTCATATCATATCATATCAAATTTGTAACGACTACTTACAAGCCTACCATTTCGGTGAGGGTTACTATATATACATACCTATGCTGACACATAGTTCAAGAGAAAGAAGAAGACATTTAGGGATAGCCCTGATGCCTCCAATCTCATCGGTGCTAATTCATCATCCCATAAAAATATATACACACACACACGTGTACTTGCTTTCAAAAGAGGTGTAAGTCATTTCAAATCATGTTAATGCATACATGGGCTTAGAAGCCAAATATACTTCATAATATTTCAAACTTGGGCTCAAAAGTCAAATCATAATTCATATCATACTTTTCATGCATAGGAATAGCTCATTCACAATTTTCAATGAGGTGTAAATATCCAATATGCTCAAAGAGCCATAATCATAGACATTTATGAGATCACATTCTTGTCATAACTATATGGGTGAGCCTAACTCACCAATTCATTTCCATGAACATATGTGGGCTTAACCCACTAATTCATTTTCATCAAAAACCAATGATCATGTATGCAAATGCAATGAATGGTATGTGGATAGTAATGGGCAATAGGGATGCAATCTTAAATCAACAATTCAATATGAAATTCATGTAAAATCCATATGTAAAATCCAACATCAAATCACAATTTAGATTACTCATCTTTAGATCAAACTTTAAAGGGATAATGCATAATCAAATCTTCATAATATACATGCAATTCAACATACTAGGTATTAATTCTCTAACAATAAAACATAGCTCATATCTCAATTGAAATTAAATAAATTATAATCTTAAAAATTCATAACTAAAGTAAGCTTAATTTCATGAAAAATCATGTGAAAAGAGTTTGGGTTTCATGGTTGAAAGGGACCATGAATCAATACGACAAACCTTTAACTAATTGATGTGCTACTAAAATACAACACATTTGATACTTAAAAATTTAGAATTTTGTGTCTTCTTAAAGCGATGTTAGTAGATTTGATGTATTTTTATGTTTGTTTTGCAGGATTATAGGGTCGACACTATTTTTGGGCTAAGTGTGCAGATTTGCTAAAGTCGAGGTTTTACGAGATCTTTTATGGACTGTAGAGAATTATACAGGCCGTGGATCCGGTTTTATACAAAATTCCAATGAAGGGTGATTTTTTGAAGTTAAGTCTATGAACACGCAGATGAGTCGTAGAAGATTATACAAGCCGTAGACTTGTTGTTGTGCCTGAGGATTAGAAAGTGGGGAGCTGCTAAAA
This sequence comes from Solanum sejunctum, assembly GCA_025642045.1. NCBI lineage: Eukaryota > Viridiplantae > Streptophyta > Magnoliopsida > Solanales > Solanaceae > Solanum > Solanum sejunctum. The sequence continues at coordinate 59,685 of JAOTQJ010182434.1, read as the reverse complement.
AGTCACCAGACCAAACTCTCTACTAGCTATAGAAGGGTGTCATAGAAGCCAATTCTAGATTTGAAGATGTGACCACGAAAGCCCGACTACGGGCCGTAAAATATTATACGACCTGTATAAGCTCTCGTAGAGTCTGTCAACTCAGTTCTCCTAATTCATTTTGATTTTGTATCTTAAACATTATAAATGGTTTTTTTTCTAGGTTATTTTTCAGAGGAAACGACGTGGTAACAGTAAGGGAACGTTACAGAACAATAGAGAATAGTAGAGAACTTAAGAGAAACATTTGTGAAATATTATTTTATGCTTTCGATTCAATCTTGTGATTCTTGGCAAAGAGTTTGGATTTCTTGTGCTTAATTCTCTTGTGTAAGTGCTCAATTATATTATTCAAATTCATGATTCTTGCATCTACACTGATCATGAGTAGCTAAATTCACAACTAGGGATGTGGGAACTATGAAGAACTAACAAAGTAAAAATTGAATAATTCTTAACTCTTGAAAACTGTGCATAAGTGCATTAATTAAATCTTTTCATTATGAATGCTTTTTAATGGTCGCCAACATTAGAACTCACCTAGTGCTACCAACTAGATTAAGATAGTAATGAATAGGAAAAGAGATTCATTAACAGGATTTGGTTCATGTTTCTTGTCTAATTAGCCAAACTGGGCCAAGTTGATGTTGTACTGGAATAATAGGTAAGAGTTAGTAAAGTTACACTACGGTAATAGATCAAATCATGTAGTAAAATTTGCCTCTCGCCTAGATCAAAGGGTTTGGTAAACTCAACTTATCGTTCTGCATGCTACACACTGGAAAGAATTTGATTATATAGTAATACTGAGTTAGGGAATCTCGGAGAACATAATACCCTACTTACTCTTCATACTAATTTAATACTTGTCTTTGTTTAAGATTACTTTGCATAGGTGTGACAAACCCACCCCCTTTTGGGGAGATAAGTAGGTTAATCCACCTATATTATTTTAAATTCTTCTAAGTCTACCATATTCCTTATGGGATCGACCCTAACCTTGGTTAAGTTATATATCTTGTCAATGACTGTTTTAGCCTAAAAAAGGTGTAACTTGGGCGACATCACTAACCAAGGAGAAATAGGAAGAAATTTGATGAAGAAGAGAGCCTTTCTTTAGTTCTCAAGCTAAGCCTTCAGTAGAGTTCTTGAGAGGAGTTCTTAAGAGTGAGCTTGAATATAATTATAAGTGTGAGAATGAATTTGACTAAGAGAAGAAGAGTATAGGTCATATTTGAATGTCTTAGGATAGCATAGAAAGTCACAAAAGTCCCTTAGGAGTAGCCATAATTACAATAATACCATTAATGAAACAGAATAAAAATTGTTGCCAGGGGTCCTGCATGGAAGCACCAGGGTCTGTACCAAGGCACACGGACCATATGCCCCTTCCGTGATACAATAATTAGAAAAATTTCACTGACCAAGGTCTGAGATGGTAATTCCATACTTAGAAAATTTTACACTCCAACACCCATATGGAGCACCTCACAGCACGTGTAGAGGTTACACGGACCATGTGGCCTCCTGTGATACCTCACTTAGGAAAATTCTCCATTGATGAAGTTCTTAGACGGTGATTCCATTCTTAGAAAATTTTCATACCAACCAATACAAAGGGCCTCACGGCCCGCGAAGAGGTAGACGGTCCATGAGAGGTTCATGTGGTCCAAGCCTTAGCCAAAATGTGGTTTCCAAGGCCAAGGCCACTTCACACAAGCCTCCTACGGTCCATAAAGTGCCACACAGATCGTGTGGGGTTCATGTGGTGCATGCATTGGTCTTAATATGTAAGTTAAGGCCAACACATGATACATAAGGCCAAGGGTCACCTCAAGGCCCATTCACGTGACCTGTAGTGAGCCACACGGCTAGTGGAGGTGCCCATAAAGTGTCACCTTATGTAAAAACTTTTTGGAACAAAAATTACAAGCACTATAAAGTTCATACCAAGTCCGGGTCCATATATTTCTCCCTTAGTCCATTCACATTGCATAACATAATCAACCTTGGTAATGCAATACTCCATCTCCCCCTTGTGAAAAGATATCTACCTTTTCATCAGCCGCCAACTTCTTCAACTCCACCAAAGTAGGATCCATGTCTTGCTTTGTCTTAATTTCCTCCATTAGAGAGTATTCCACCCCATTAGGTACTAACATACCACCATTAGTCAAGTTATTCAACCTCACACCCAAACAGGCTGAATGGTGCAACTCTTTGACCAATTTTTTATTTCTACCTTCAACATGTGCCATGCTGCTCATAGACACTCAACTCAATGCATCGGTCACAACATTGGCTTTGTCAGGGTGATACTTCTCACTCATTTCATAATCCTTTAAAAGTTCTGACCATCTTCTTTGTTTTAGGTTTAAATCCTTTTGGCTAAATACATATTGCAAACCCTTATGGTCGGTGAATATATCAATATGTACCTCGGTGAGATAGTGTCACCAAATCTTTAATGCAAAAACAATACCAGTAACTCAAGATCATGTGTTGAATAGTTCATTTTTCATACACCTTCAATTGCCTTGAAACATAGGCAATGACATTTTCGTGTTGCATCAATACACAATCTAAGCCTATATGTGAGGTGTGATAATACACTATAAAACTATCTGAACCTTCAGGAAAGGTCAAAATAGGAGTCGAGGTAAGATGATCTTTCGATATTCGAAAACTCTTTTCACATTCATCAGACCATTGGAATTTTGCCTTCTTTTGGGTTAACCTTGTCAAAGGAGAAGCAATGGAGGAAAAACTCTTAGCAAACCTTCTATAATACTCGGCCAACCCCAAAAAGCTTTTAATATCAGATGGCGACAACAGTTTAGGACAATTCTTCACCGCCCCCTTTTTCTTTGTATCCACCTTAATACCATCTCCCATATTAATATGACTAAGAAAAGCTACCTCTCTTTGCCAAAACTCACACTTGCTAAACTTGGCATAGAGTTGCTTATCTCTCAATGTTTGCAACACAACTCTCAGATGGTCTTCATGCTCTCTCACATCCCGTGCATATAGCAATATATCATCTATGACCACAAACATATCCAAATATGATTGGAAGATCCTGTTCATCATATCTATAAAAGCGACAGAGACATTCATTAATCCAAAAGACATAGCCAAAAATTTAAAATGACCATACTGAGTTCTGAGTGTCGTCTTTGGAATGTCGTCTTCCTTTATCCTCAATTAGTGATATCTAGATCGGAGATCAATCTTTGAAAAGTAACTTGCACCTTGTAATTGATCAAAAAGGTTATCCATCCTTGGAATCAGATACTTGTTTTTGATGGTTACCTTATTCAACTGATGATAATCCACATACATCTGAAGTGAACAATCATTCTTTCTTACAAACAGTATGGAAGCACCATATGGTGACGCACTAGACCTGATGAATCCCTTATCAAGCAAAACCTTCAATTGCTCTTTCAACTCTTTCAATTCTACAAGGGCCATGCTATATGTAAGTATAGAGATGGGTTAGGTATCAACCAAGAAATCAATACCAAAATTGATTTCCCTTTTGGGAGGAATAATGAGAAGATTATTAGGAAAGACATCGGGGAACTTGTGTACGATAGGGACCAAATCAAAAGTGGGAACACGAGACTCGATATCCATGTCTCGATCCACATGATATAGACAACCCTTAGGGATCATTTTCATAGATTTTGTGTATGAGACAAACCTCCCTTTGATACATAATTGGTTCCCTTCAACTTTAAGATGGGTTCATTAGGAACTTGGAAAGTAAACCTATAGGTTCTGTGAACAATAGAAGCATAGAATGCATGCAACCAATCCATACCAAGAATGAAATCAAAGTCAGTTATATCAAGCTTAACTAGATCACATGGAAAGAATTTAGTAAGACCAATACGAGACAACTTTTATAGACCTTCTTGGCTAAGATTGACTCACCAATATGATTATAAACTGGATAAGGCTTGAATAAGAATTTCAGAGACACACCAACTTTTATGGCAACATAGGGAGTAGTAAAAGACATATTGGCATCGGGGTCAAACAAAGCATATACATTATGGTCAAAGACTTTCAACATACAAGTAACCACATTAGGGGACTTTCCAACTTCTTGTCTGGCATAAAAATCATAGAACAGATTCCCACGAGGATCACCATCTTAAGCTTGGGCACCCTGTTGCACTTGCCCATTTTGAATCATTTTGCCTTGAAGATGCCCTTCCTTACCTTTATTACCAATATTAGGACACTCAACAATCTTGTGTCCTACCTTTTCACAACCAAACCATGCACCAAAACCTCTCAAGCATTCATCAATATGGTTGTTGTCACACTTATAGAAAGAATAGCACCAACTTTAACTATATCACCTTGAGCCTTAGGATTGACCCTTTTTCCTTTGTCGAACCTTTGAGGAGCACCATTTGAAGACCTTTTCCTTGTTGGAATTGGCCATCACCAAATTTACCATAAAATAACCCGCCATCATAATAAGCACTCTTGGACTCTCTTTAGCTAATATTTTGTAACTTTTCACTCTTTTGTCTATCAATAACAGCATGCATTGCACGAAGGACATGAAGACATACATCATTATCTCGGTAATAATGAGCCAAGCTAATATTTGCGGTGATTCCCCTATTAAGTAGTCATGCATTATGATCGAAATGCCCAAGGTCATGAGCCTAGAAATATTCATCTCCTTAATGAGCATGGCAGCCTTACATTCCATCTGAACCAAGTCGAACACTCCCAAAATGAATTTGTTCATGTGGTCCATTGAGTTGGCCACTAAAGAAGGGGTAAACATGGACAACTTGGTGAACTTGAGGGAATATTCCCGTACGCTCATTCCACCTAAGTTTGTGAACTCTATTAGTTTAGCTTCCCCTAGCTTAAGAGGGAAGAACCAATCAAGGAAGGTGGTTTTGAATATGTCCTAGTCAATTGCACCTTCTCCTTTGGACTTGTATTAAGTGTACCATGCTTGAGGCATACCCTTAAGTTGGTGTGTCATGAACCCAACCATTTCCTCAAAATATACTCTCATAATCTCCACTATTTTGTAAACCTCATTAACAAATTCTTGTGGATCCTCCTCCACCTTAGAGCCATGAAATTCTGGCAGATTCATTCTAACAAAATCCCTTATCTTTGAAGTCAAAATGGGAGTCTTTAGTGATGTAACAACATGACCCAACATAGTAATGGAGGCTCTAAACTCATCATTAGCAACTTGGTCTACCTGAGGGGCTTGAGGATTGGAAGGAGCCAAAGAAGCTGATGTGCTGTCGAAATACAACATATTTGGTGCCAGAAATAAGAGATTTTATGAGTTCTTAAAGTAACTTTTTAGTGTTTTGATGTATTTTTGTGTTGATCTTGCAAGAAAGTTAGGTTGGTGTGATTTTGAAGAAAAGTTGTAGATTTTGCTGAAATATAGGCCATATGATCCAACATACGAGTCGTATCTCAAGCTATGAGTTGTAGGGTGGTGTCATAGTAGGAATTAGAGACAAAAATTAGAAATATACCAAGAAGGTCACTGCTATGAGGACATCTTATGAGTCATAATACATAGTACGACTCATATAGGTAGACTCATAATAAGAATCAAAGAGACAAAGTGTTGTATCAAAAGCTGAAGACCAAGACGATGAGACAAATATATGCGTCATGGCTCAAGCAATGACTTGTACCTATGAGTTATAATAGTTCAGTCCAAGATGCTTAGAAACTGATATGAGACCCCAAATATGACTCGTAGGTCATCCTACGAGTCATAACCGCGAGACTTATCAGCTGTTAGCTATCTTTTCTATATAAATTTTAGGGTTATTTTATAAATACTATATATAGTTTAAGTTAGGTCTTTGAGGGGGAGTTTGACTAGTAGATAATCTACCATTACATTTTGAATCTTCTCTTAATTTTTTATGATAGTTTATTGTTCTCTATTGGAAAAACTATTTTGGAGGTTGCAAATCTTACCTTGTATCTCATTGTTGATTAATCAAGCTTGTGGGTTTGCAACTTGTGATGCCTGTTCTCTTTATTATCATTGGTAAAACTCTCAACTATGTCTATCATATGCATTTTTGTGTGTTTTGCTTTAGCTATGAGTAGCTAAGTAGCCACAACTTGCAGTTGTGGGAACCATGGGTTGTTGACTTGAAATAACCTAGGTTTCTTGCATTTCTATGGTTGGAGTTTGCATGTATTATCTATTTCCCTTCATTTTTATTGTTGTTTGGTGGTAGCCAACACCAAACTCCACCTATTATCACGATCCGACTAAGGTAGTGATGAATAGGAAAAGGGAATTAGATGACAGAATTTGATTGATGTGTTCTTGTCTAATTAACAAAACCTGACTAAGAGGAGGTTGACTAGGACTATTGGTATCGATTAGTTAGCATGCCATGGTGACCAACCAAGATCCATGGTGAAATTTGACCTTCACCTTCACAAGAGGGCTGGAAAAACCTAAGTTACCATCCTGCATGCAAATCACCAGTTGTAGTTATGTTACCTAAGGTAATTGACTCGACAAACCATAGGGAACATAAATCCCGAGTTGTCTCCAAAATTGAGTGTTTGCTTGCACTATAGTTAGTGTTCATTTTATTTTATTTTTGAATCACAAACTCTCCCTCCCCCTATTTATTATAGTCATAAATAATAGAAATAATTAGTAGTGAAGTGATGTAGTTAATCCCTGCATTCCCTGTGGATTCGATCCTAACCTCAGTAAGATTAATTGTTGACTACAACTGCTTTCTTATTGGAGCGTGAACACCATCATAAATTATGGCACCATTTCTGGGAAATACAACTAGGTTTTGGTTTGATTTAACTATTAGTTAGTTCTAGTGTTGATTGGTAGAGTCTTTTATACTTTACTTTTGTTTTTGTTTTTGTTGTTTGATTTTATTTACAGGGTATACTAGGTTGTATGCCCAACACAAGGAGCCAAGGCAATCACTTAGCTCCACTAAATTTGGAGATCCAATCGACTACCCAAAAGAATGGCTCAAGTTAATGAGGATATTGAGGTTGAGGAGGATATGCATATGAATGAGGATATGGATGGAGAGGACAATCCACCATAAAGGGGTAACAGGCCACAACTTAAGGACTTCAATTATAATGCTTATTGGTGGAATCAATATCGATTGAACCCTATAGCTATGGATGTTACTATGCTATAGTTATAACTCTTTTATTGATAGATACTAAAGTTCATGGTATCGAGTGGATTGCTCCAAATGCACTAAAATCGAGGACTATTCATAGGGCTACCTTTGGAAGATCCCCACTGTCATCTTCAAAATGTGGTTTTTGTTTGCAAGAGTGTCATAGGGACACAAAACCCTTCTCTTGATGATATGGGTTTAGGAGTGTTTCCACTATCATTGACTGGCAATGTAGCTATACGGTTGTCCGAGATGCCTCCGGGTACGATCACAAGTTGGGCCAAACTTTAAAGAGTATTCCTTGAAATATATTTCCCAAGATCTAAGAAATTGAAGCTCACGAACCAAATTAATATCTTTGAGCAATTATAGGGTGATTCTATTAGCATAATATGGGAGACGTTTACCAAATGCTTGAGGACGATCCCTAACCATAAGATTGTTGATGATGCCTCAGTTGAAATTTTCTATTAGGCACTTGATGAAAATACTCAAGCTTCTGCCCATACAATTATGGGAGGCATGTTCCTAGACCAACCTTTTGTATTCATAGCCACAAGAATAGAGTAAGTAGTCAAAAACAATCGAGTATGGGGACATTAAGAGCGAGGTATGGTGAAATATTCTTGTGTAGTTAACACAAATAATAAGCAAGCAAGGTAAATGAAGAGATCATGGAGCAACTTGCTCAACTTCGCACAAGTATGGACTTGGTTTTAAAGCAAAATCAGGCAAGTGACCATGCGATCACTCACCAACCTCTGAAGGCTCTCATCTATGATGATCCATTATTTGATGAGGATGTATGTTTTGTAAGCAACCAAGTGGCAGGTTTCCAAAACAAACCCCAAGGGCCCAATTCAGATTATTGGAAGGAAGGTTCCAAGAATCAAGGTTGGAACTTCACTCATGATGAGATGTATAGAGATAGCCAAGGTGGATACTATGAGAGAGAGAGTGTGTGTTAGATGAAAAATTAGGGAGAACATAGGGCTATAGGAATGGTCTTTATATGCCACCACACAATCGTGATGCCAGATCAAGCAACTCAAGGATTGAAGAAATGTTCAAAAAATTATTGAAGCGAGCAGACTAGCAAGATAAGGTTTTAAAGGTAATGAAAATGGATATTTCAAATATTAATCAAAAAAATGAGTCTCACTCCATGGAAATCAAGCAACTAGAGAAATAATTCGAACAAGCTTCTTCACAATTGAATCAGCGCCAAAAGGGTTCCCTACCAAGCAATATGGTTCAAAACCCAAAGAATGAAGGACATTACATGGTGGTGTTGACTTGGAGTGGCAAGAGGATCGTAGATCCTCCTATGCCAGTAATTATGGATGAAGTTGATAAGAAGGGTCTTTATAGTGAAATCTTGGTTGAGGGAGAAGATCCAAAGGTTGTTGGGATGCAACAACAATAGATAATCGAGTATGAGAAATTTAAATCAATTCCCAAGCCTCCTCATCCTCCTTTCCCTAAAAGGCTTAAGAGAAAGGAAGAGTAGGGTAAATTCAAGCACTTACTTATGTTGAAGCAACTCTCCATCAACTTTCCCTCTCTAGAAGCTTTAGAGAAAATACTTGGCTATGCCAAATATATGAAGGATTTGGTCTCCAAGAAATGCACTTTGATCCAAGAGTTCTCGCAAGAACTCCAACAATATAGTATGATTATGACCAAATGCCTTGCTTAAAAGCAAGAGGACCTCGGTGCGTTCACCATCCCCTGTACCATCGGTAATGTTGAGTTTGTAAGAGCATTATGTGACTTAGGAGAAAGCATCAATGTAATGCCTCTTACAGTATTCAAAAAGCTTGGCCTTGGTACTCCTACCCCGACTAGAATAAGGTTTCTTATGGTGGATCAAACCATTAAAAAGCCAGAGGGAATCCTTTTGGATGTGATTGTTAAAGTGGATAAATTCATCTTCTTGGCAGATTTTGTGATCCTTGATTATGAAGTTGATTTTGAGATTTTCATCATTTTGGGAAGATCAGTTTTGGCCACTAGGAGAGCCCTAGTGGATATGGATTTAGGTCAATTGCGGTTCAGGGTTAATGATGCAGAAGTTGTGTTTGAGATTCACCAATACACGAAACACCCAGATGAATGCAAGAGTGAGGTGTGGACCCTGAAATGATAGTTGATGAAGAAAGATGACAAAGTCGAGTCATGACATTAAACAAAGCGCTTCTTGGAAGGTAACCCAAGCATTGCTGATAAGTGTTAGTTTATTTTTTAAGTGTTTTCGATTATTGAAATTCTTAAGTAGAAGCTGTGAGTTTGATTTTATGATTGAAAGACATTTGTGCAGTTGTAATATTGTGGGAATTGTTGTATTTTTAGATTTGGTTTGCAAGTGAAAAATTGAAGTACTGAAGATCTGAAAGATGGCACTATGAGCAGCCTCTACGATCAAGTCTACGAGTTGTAGTCCTTACTAAGACTCATAGTCATGTATCATAGAGGGAATCAATGGGTATCAGAAGTTGGCACAAAAACTACAAGCCAACCTTATGATTCGTAGTACCTAATATGAGTAATAAGTGGGGTTTGTAATGCCCAGGTATGAGTCTAAACTTTTAGAAGTGTTCAGTCTGCTACGAGACTAGGACCTACGAGTCATACGACAACCTATGACCTATAGTCAGGGTCTCATAGCTCCAATTCGTAGAATTTTAAAGGGCTACCTAGTTTCATTTAAAAGGGGGTCAAAATAATCTTTGACCCCAAATTCATTTTCAAACCCTAAGAGGCGATGACAAACCCTCCTGCATCATCCACATCATTTTTTCTAACCAAATTCCCGACTACCTACGTACTTTTTCGGCAAGGATTTCAGCAAAGTTACCATTTTCTAGGGTTTTGATCTGAAATTCTATCCTCTTCTCTTTGGTTTTGCTTCTTCGATTGAGTGGTAAGCTTCATGCTTAAATTTAGCACTCTTTTATGGTGAGCCTGTTACTAAGTTAAGTGTATGCTTAGTCCAACCATGATGAATCATGCATGTTGTGATCATTATGCTAGACAAGAAACCTAGGGCCTGTGTGCTTTATGATTCCAACTTCAGGTTGAAAATTCTTGAATGGGTGATGGTGAATGCAAATGTTATAATTCATGGATTGAATTTTGTCATTGTTTCCCGCTCATAGTTTAACTTGTTGTCAGAATTGAAATTTAGGAGGTATGGGTGTAATGTATATACTTTAACTTGGGAGATTTAATTGAATTGTTTTGAATAGAATGTGCACCCCTTAGAAATTTGTATGATTGCCAAGTATGAATTTTAAATGTGTTCTATCGGTGGTGTGCTTGATATTCTTTTAAATTGAGTTCGATTCTTAGGGATGATGGTTGTTCTGCATTTTTGATATTTCTGAAGGATTAATCACGTGTCAAGTATATTGTATTGCTTTTGTATGCTCAAGCATTCCCAATGATGTGTTTGATTTGTGCTTATTGTGGGAAAATTTTAGGCACCACTTATGCCTTCTATTTTTTGCTATGAGGCATTCTTACGACTCATAAGTTCCTCTATGAGTCATAAGGGTCCCTCATAGCAAGTGTTAGTCATATGTGGTTCCTTCAAGTTTCTCATACGAGACTCATATATGATTTATAGTGCCTACTACAACTCATAGTGAGGGTCGCGTAAGCTTACCTTAATTCAAAAAAAATGTTTCTGAAAATGGCTATGAGTCCAGACTACGACTTGTAGGTTACCCTACGAGTTATAACTGTGTCTCATCTTTGGGATCAGAAAGCATTTTTGGAGGCATATTAGTTCTAGAGGGTAGTATAAGACTCGTAGGTCACCGTATGAGTCATAACTGCACTATATCTACAAACCTGCATCTGCATTAGTGAATTTATACTGTTATTTGTTTTTGTTTCTTGTTATTTTTTTGTGTTTTAATGGATAAAAAATCTTGAACTTATATGTTACTTTGTGGTTTGTTTGTACATAAAAAGCCTCTAAAAGACAAATGGGCAATTCAAGCTCTCCAACAGAGGTTGCGGGATGAATCCTTCGAAACTGAGCAATCAGAGGGCTCTAGGAAGTCCAAAAAGTCAGGGTGGACTCGGAGGCCAATAGACCCCATACTCGGGAACCTGAAGCGCAAACACCCACAGAAGTTAGTAGTTCCTCCCAGTTTGAATAGGAGGAACAACAAGGCAATGGGGATGAGTGAGATAGTAGCTTACCACAGATGACCCCCTCTCACTCAAGTCCAGAGTTGGAGTAGGATAGCACCTCTTAGCAGTATGAAGTCCAGTCCTAACCCGCAGCCGACCACTAATGGTCCATACCTAGGATAGAAGAGATATATAACCAGGGATTATAGCTAAGGGATAAGGCAAACACATCCGACCATTTTATGAGGAATCTCGGTTGAATGCCTCAGGCTTGGATAGAGTGCCCGAATTGGATGCTAGGTTGGATGAGCATTACGGTAGACCACACAATAGCTGGGCAAATATACCCCTTATGTAGTTCATAAGGTCTATGTGGTGTATCTTGCTACACTCTGTTAGGTATTGTCGAGGAACAAAAGTCCAATTGAGCAGTCGAGGCTACGGGTGGTGACAATTCGGGGAAGAAAAGTTGATATGTCAGAGGAGACCATCCGATGATTGCAATTTTGGCCTGCATATAGGGTTCCTCAGTCTACCATTGAGTATGATAGTAGTATTGAGAAGATGATGATAGCAGTGACTGGAAAGGACATCAGGCCCAGGATAGAGTTGCTATGGTGGACAGCCAGTCAAATCTGCGAGGAGTATGTCGAGCCAATGTGGGTCCCAAACTATGCAGATCCTTTAATAAAGGGACACCTTTCATTCTGGGCCATGTTTTGGTGGTCCATTATCCATTGGCATATTAGGCCAACTTTCACGGGTAATGTGATCACCCTTAAGAGAGTTGTACTGTTGGCCAGCATTCTAGCTGGCTATGCTATAGATTTGGCTCGGATCATTTCGGAGCAGATTCATGAAGGTGCAACTCAGATGAGCACTTCGCTGCCACTTCTAGTTTTGATACATTGACTATGCAGCGCAGTAAGTGTTCCCGTCAACCCTCATCGGGAGCCTCATGTGGAGGCCACACGCACTATAGATCCCAGCCGAATAAAGGCTGATGAGAATTCGGTGGCCTTACCACGAGCAGCTCCCTCGGCTATCCCACCTCCTGTTCTAGAGCCATTCTTGGTGGAGCCTCAGCTTCCATGTTCACCTCCAACTACTACAGGCACTACTCCAACTACTATAGAGCCCACATTAGTGGTTAAGATCATGTTTGCACCATCCTCCAGCACTCCACCACCAGCACCATCTTCCATACAGGTTGACTCTCTTTTCTCTGTTGTTGCATTTCAGGCTTTATTGCGCAGGGTGTCTATAGCAGAGGATAGGTTGCATGAGCTATCAGAATAGGTTCGACTATTGATTGATCAGACTATTCGGGACTCCGAGGACAGGATAAAGGCATTTTCCAAAGATTTGGTTGATGAGAAAGTCCGAGTGGTGGACACTAGGGTTGATGCTTTAAGAATAGAGTACACAAGAGACTTGAGGGACCTAGGCCTGCCGATATAAGCGCAGTTACTGAGGAGTTAGACAATTTTAAGGCTGACTTATTACAGATGTCGACAGTCCCTTTTCCAGCCCTAGAAGGAGCACCAGTAGGAGATGAGGTATTTGATTGGCTCGCTAAACATCTGGACACCCGAGGAAAGAGGCCCCTCGAGCACATTGACCCAAAGCTAACCCCAAAGAAGCCTAGATAGGAGGAGGATCCCATACCCGAGGAGGTGGTGCAGGAGTTGCTTTTGTTGGTGACTATTCTGATAGAGAGCATAACATAGCCTACCTAGAGAGGGTACTTTCGGCACTGTAGCAGAGAAGGAGAGACAACCCGTAGGCCATATGGTCAATTCAAAGACCGGTGCTTGATACACCATGATGTTTGACTTCTTTTGACCCCAGTGCTCATTTTGTCATGTTGGATACTTTGTTTTCTTTTCAGACAATCTTTTTATTATGTTGGTTTTTGGTTGTGTTTCAATATGCTTCTTTGGATGTTATTTTTACTTCTACTTTGTATGTTAATTTTTGGTTTTTAATGGATGTATGTATATATTTCTATGTTATTGTGTTTTATTTTTGTTTTTGTTTTTACTTTGAGGACAAAGTATCATATTTTGGTGGAGTGGTGGAAGTTATGGATTAAGGTGAATTCTGAGAAGCCTTAAGTCCATAACTTCCCCTATTTTTTATCCCAAGGTTTTCTTTCCGTGTTTCTTTTTCCTTATGAATGTTTGAATTCCTAAATGTTTAGAAAGTATAGATAATTTGTAAATACATAGTAATGGTATTTGTTGGCATATATATAGTTCTTAATTGTTCTTTTGACTTTTGATGAAAAATTGAATCCCCTAAAAATTTTTGAGGTTGTGATTATTGATGCATTTATACATTTTTAAGTATATGACAATGTTTGTTCTGATACTGTGAAGGTAAACTGAGACTGAAAACATGACCTGTGCATCTATACTTGGTTGTGGATGCAAATGCTATATGTGTGCGAGCTTATTTTGCTGCATTCTTGCATTTTGTATGGACACAAAACTTGCCTTGTTACTCTAAGATTGGTTTGAGTGATATAGTGGAGATGGAAAGGATCTTGGCACCTTGTTGTTTGAGTGTAACCACTTTTAGCCTAAATGACCCACCAAGTAAGTGAGTGAATCCTTTGTCCTAAATTCTTGAGCTTCTTATGCACTCATTTATTCTTGATACTCTGCTGACTTAACCTTATTTAATGAAGTAACTTGATATTAGCCCTGGTCTATCCTTGAACATGTGAACCTTGATTGAGGCCAAAGGCCTATGTTGAGGGTGGTTGCTGTTGGTGGCCCTGGTTTGATGCATAGATATTATTTACTTCAACTGAGGCTAAAAGCCTAAGTTGAGGGTGGCTCTTATTATGGTAAAGTAATAATACTAATAATAAGGTAGTTAGTTGGGAAATCAAGACAGAAATGAGAAAGCATAAACCGAGTAAAGAAAAAGAAAAAAGTGCCTTAAAGTGAGTAAAAGTAGCCAAAAATGGGTTTAATCAAGGCACAGCTGAAAAAGAGAAAGAAAGCACTCGAGAAAGGGAGGATTGATTTAAAAGGGTTACATTATGAAAGCAAAAAGTGTTGGTAAACATGGTTCAAGGATTGCTTTAGTCACTATTTACCCAAAATACCATGCCAAAGCACATGAAACTTTGTTACAAGCCTATAAGTCCTAAAGTGATCCAACTCCACTTTATCACCAAGCAGGAAGATGAGTATAGACGCAAGCATACGGTGTTAGTTGGTATGCTTGAATTTCAATTGTGAGAGTGAGAATGTTTCCTTAGTCCTTGAAATCTAAGTACTCTTGCGTAAGTATAAGGGACTTCTTTCTAGTGAGGGAATTTGCACTATATGAGTAACATATGACTATACCAGTGATTGTGGACGGTTGATTCCCCTTAGTTTGTCATAGTTGGATTGCCAGGTATCTCATTATGTTCCTGTTTGCTCAATAATTTCACAATCCTATTTTGAAAATAGTAATTGGGTACCTGAGTATGAGGAGTTGATATATATATGCCTTTAGTATAGTTGCTATGTATTTCTCTTTGTATGTGTAGATTGAGTCATGGCTTAAGGACAAACAACAATTCTAAGTTTAGGGAGTTGATGTTCTATCGAAATACAAGACATTTGGTTCCTAAAACAAGGGATTTTGTGAGTTTTTGAAGTGACTTTTTAGTGTTTTAATGTGTTTTTGTGTTGATCTTATAGGAAATTTAGGTTGGCATAATTTTGAAGAAAAGTTGTAGATGTTGCTGAAGTATAGGCCATATGAGCCAACCTATGAGTCATAGCTCAAGGTACGAGTCGTAGGATGGTGTCGTAGTAGGAATCAGAGACAAAAATTAAAAATCTGCCAAGTGAAGGTCATTCCTACAAGGACATCCTATGAGTTATAATACACACTATGACTCGTATAGGTGGACTCATAGCAAGAATTAGAGAGCCAAAATGTTAGACCAAAAACTAAAGACCAAGACTACGAGACAAATATATTAGTCGTGGCTCAAGCAATAACTACTATATATGAGTTATACCAGTTCAATCCAAGATGCCAAAAAACTGATACGAGACCCCAACTATGACTCGTAGGTCATCCTATGAGATATAACTGTGAGACTTATCAGCTGCCAACTATTTTTTCTGTGTAAATTTTAAGGTTATTTTATAAATACTATATACAGCTTAAGTTAGGTTTTGAGGGGGAGCTTAACCAGTAGATATTCTACCATTACATTTTGAATCTTCTCTTAGTTTCTTAAGGTAGTTTATTGTTCTCTATTGGAACCTATTTTGGGGGTTGCAGATCTTACCTTGTACTCATTGTTGATCAATCAAGCTTGTGGGTTTGCAACTTATGGAGCCTATTCTCTTCACTGTTACTGGTAAACTCTCAACTATATCTATCATGTGCATTTTTTGGTGTTTTGCTTTAGCCATGAGTAGCTAAGCACCCACAACTTGGGATTGTGGGAACAATGGGTAGTTTACTTGAAATAACCTAGGTTTCTTTAATTTCTATGATCGTGGTTTTGCATGTATTATCTATTTTCCTTCATTTTTATTGTTATTTGGTGGTGCCAACACCAAACCCCACCTACTATCTCGATCCCAACCAAGGTAGTGATGAACAGGAAAAGGAAAGTAGATGACAAAATTTGATTGATGTGTTCTTGTCTAATCAACCAAACCTGACCAAGGCGAGGTTGACTGGGACTATTGGTAATGGTTAATTGGCATGCCGTGGTGGCCGACCAAGCGCCATGGTGAAATTTGACCTTCACCTTCACAAGAGAGCTGGAAGAACTGAAGTTACCTTTCTGCATGAAAATCACCAATTGTAGTTATGTTATCTAGGGTAATCGAGACTAAGAACCATGGGAAACACAATTCCTGAGTTGTCCCTAAAATTGAGAGTTTCCTTGCATTATAGTTAGTGTTTATTTTATTTTGTTTTTGAATCACAAACCCCCCCGCCTACTTAGAAATTGGAGTCATAAATAATAGAAATTATTAGTAGTGAAGTCTTATAGTCAAGTCCTGTATTCCCTGTGGATTCGACCCTAAACTCAATTAGTTTGATTGCTAACAATGACCGTTTTCTTATTGGAGCATAGATATCATCAGAAGCTTGGTCCGCATTAACATTATTTCCCCTTGGTAATGGAGAACGTTGTAGAGGTATTTTGAAAACACCCAGAGTCAAATGTTAGGATACATAAACTTTCAAGGCATGAAATAGAGTTCAAAAGAAGTGAGGTTTTCCTAAGATGTCTCATAACCTCCTATACATGGATGTGGTGTGCTACAAACCAATGAATAATACTCTACTCGATGCAGCATGGTGGACTCCCTAGGATGCTTTCAAACTTTGTGCTCTGATACCACTTTTGTCACAATTTGGACCTAAGGCCTAGCTATGACACATTCATAGCTAGAACAAGCATTTAACCGAGAAACTAACAAGAGAAATTGTATGCAATAAGATATGAAAGTACACATCTCCAATTGTCCAATTCATGCCTCTACATAAGTTTCTTGGTGGGGACTAACACATAGCCTACTAGCTTATCCTCAAGATAGACATCAAACTAAAGAAAGTACTAAAATGTCAACATAACATGAAATGCATTATGGGGCTTCTTCCTGAAGTATGGTAACTCACCAATAGTGATCTTCAAGCTCTAAGAATCTGAAGGCTTGTCTCAATATGGAATAATCTCCTTGTTGTCCTCCCCTCCATGGTTAGAGTCATGTAGGAAAAGAGCATGCGTTAACATATAAAACATACTAAGTATGTAGGTATGCCATTAATCAAATAACATTATAATAGTATCAAAATACATAATTATAACAATGGATAAGGACACAATATGCATGAGTATGCCATTTAAAAATCGTAAGAAGAAGCTTCATAAATCCATTCATAACCTTAATATGCATATATGGGAATAGGACTATAATTGAAATTCATAAGACCATGCAAACTATTACATGGAATCCCCATATTCACTATACATCGAGTGAAAGAGGAGTCTACTTTTTACCAAGATAAACTTGATCCCCACCCTACAGGCTCTATCCTAGCACGGTGAGAACTATTATTTAATCCTATCCTTTAGGCTCTATCCTAGCACGGTGAGTGTTCATTAAGTAAGCTAATTGGATCTATTAGCACACCTTTAAGGCATAAACATAATCATCATTTCTATGGTGGCATATAGTTATGTGACCATGTCATCTACCAAGTCCCTCTCGGTTCTAGGTCATATCCCATGGAATACATAAAACATGCATATACATAGCTTTAACATAAGTCATACTTCATTAAATTATACTTTCATAAGTTTCAAAATAATCATCATAGTCTTTTATAAAATATCATGTCATAAGAATAGTCAATCTACTTTGCATTCATAATAGTGTGAGTAGACATTCCCATCTTAACATCATCATAATCATTTGGGTTTTCATTACCCCTTTATCATAACATCATCATAGCTTTCATGTCATCATCATTGTTATAGTATCATCATTATCATTAAAACATGCTTTTCATACTGAAGATCATAGGCATAGAAATCCATTGCTTTATCATGTTAGACAAGAACTAAGTGTGGCTCCATGAGCATTTGAGCCAAAAACATGTAGTTGAATAAAATTCATAGAAGAGAACATGCATTTAAATCAATTTAGGACCTTAGATGAGGAATCCACATCAAATCATTAAGCCCTTATCATGCATACTTTGAAATTAAATACTTTTGCTAGAAAATCATATAAATCATGAAATTCATCATAATTCATACTTACATGACCATAATCATCGTATAGGAATCATAGTATATGCATTAGGAATCATGGATTAAAATCCCATAAGCATTCATCACAAAACTTTGGTAAAAGAAGGTTTTGTATTGGGCTTTTATGGGTGAAACTAATCCATGAATGAAGTCTTACATACCTCAAGAAGAATACTTACAATTAGGGAAGAAAATCTGGGAAGTCTTAGTCAAACCTTCAAGCTTTTGCTTCAATGGAACGTTGCCTTAGAGAGAGAAATATTGAAGAACCCTTAAGAGAACTTTGAGGATTAAAGGCTTTGAATGACTTAGGAATAAGACTTATAGAGACTAGGTCAATTCAGTTAGTTAGAGTAGCTAGAACTATGTGGTTTAGGACTTAGGTGGATAGAAAATATTAAAAACACCCTTCATTAAAACTGCCAAAGTCGTCTACGAAACCCCTTCTATGGGCCGTAGAATGACTTATGGGTCGTAACTCATCTCGTGGGTCTAGGTGTCAGAAAAGTTAAGATACTAAAATTATAGATTCTAATCCACAAATATACATGATGGCTCGTAGAAGTAGACACGGGTCGTAGAACCCTTTGTAGAGCAACCCCATACTTCAACAGATATTCTTAATTTCCAGGGCCTCCACCTACAAGACCTACTTATGGGAAGTAGGAAAAAGTAAGACTCGTCTTCTAATTCATAAGTCAAGTTCCAAAAATTTCCAATTTTTACTAATTACATTCCACGATGCCACATATGACCCATAAATACTTTATAGGCCATAGATTGGCTTGTAAAACCTGACCATCAACAAAATTTTAGTCTGTCAGTTTTCAAAGCCTAGAAATATGAGATGTGTTATAAAAATAATGAAACTACCCCTCATTAAAACTATCTGATTCAACCTATAAAACCTTGATTATGGTCTGTAAGTCAATCCATGGGCCGTAATCCCTCTTATTTGATAACACACCTGAAATTCCTGAAAACTGACTTTGTTGGACCAAAAGCTAAGAAACCTTATTATGGGCCATATAAACTATTATGGATCATGGTTGGACTCGTAGAGTCCTCCCACCTATATCCATTTTCACCTTTTCCTTGGACTCATTCTATGAAGTACCCTATAGAACATATCCCAACTTACGGGCCATCTGATAACTCTGTTGTGACCTAAACCTAGGTCCTAGACATGACATGGCGCAAGGGAAAATCAAAGGGGCCCCAAGCAAGCCTCTTAGCACTTCATTGCACATACTTGGTCGCGGAAGCAATAAAATATCAACAAAGAGTAAAAGTAGGGGTAACCGAGGCTAAGGAACATCATTCATATCATAACAACAAAAGTCAAGATAGAGTCAAGCTTATAAAATTACACATGACCTCTACTACATAGATAAGAGTGGAGGCAGAGACAAGGAATCCGGCTCACCCTTATAGTCAATATTTACAGAAAAGAAAGAAAGTTTTAGAACACAACATGACATCATAAGCAACATCCCCAAATTGGAGGACTTACCAGCAAGCTTGAGTGAAATCTGATTAGCCACGTGGATGGAGATGCTCAAGCAGGCCTCCAGTTACTACATGGTGACATCATGTAGGCATATAGTACGTTTGAAAGTACTAAGTATGTAGGATGTAATGCTACAAGTGATAGGTACCATAATCAAAATTCATAACATAGGCAATAAATAAGAATAGAGCAATATGATATGTATGAATGATATTAAAGTAACTCATGCTTATATAGAACATAATACATACGGTGAACATAATCCATGTGTAAGGAGAGACCACTTTAGTGCAAATCCAAGGCCTACTACCTCCATGAAAAGGCACATGAGGTACAAATCCCTTCATATGATTGATGAGGTACAAAGCCCCCCAACGTGGTTATCAAGGTACAAACCCCTCGACATGGTTGCACGGGCCTGCCACTTCCCAAGCGAGGTGATTGAGGTACAAACCCCTCAACACAGTTACTCGGGCCTACAATCTCCCGAGTGAGGCTTGGTCATTTTTACCAAACCATAGACATAATATCATATACATACATTCATTTCATCATCATATAGTCATTCAACTCATAAGACATGCATTTGACCTTCAATTTATCAAAAATCATTACCTAGACATTTTATCAAACACTTGGCGGGTGTGTAATGCTAATGTAAAATCATACATTTCAAGAGTGTAATCATGCTAGACAATTAAATGCAAAACTATCAATAGATACTTGGTAACATACTCAAGTACTATACATCAAATCCCTTCATCAAATTTCACAATAGACCTTAGATTCATAACTTAAAACATGTTAAAACAACCGTAATTTCATGAACCCCCAACATAGTGTGCAGTGAAATTCATAATAGATAAGACCCATGAGTAATTCAACTTTAAATCATGCAATTTTACATAAAAGGAAATTTGGGCATCATGGGTGAAAGGAACCCATGAAAGAAACCCGCATACCTTAACTTTAGAGAACAAATTGAAGAAGATTAGAGATGAAGATTTGAAGCTTGAATGTGAATCTTAAAATCTGGATGAGTTTTGGGACTTGAGTTTAGGATTGAAATACTTGGCTAAGTGTTTGAATGAGTATTGGAAAATGTTTTGAATGATAAGAGGGTGAAAAATGACAAACTATAGGTATTTTCATATTTGGGAACACTTAGGCCCAATACTCAAAAGCCTTGGATCGGACTTAAAAAATTTCCCAAAAAAATATTATGGCGCACCCTTGGCACGTCGCGCTAGGGGTGCAAAAACCACTTTGGAATTTGATTTTTGGAAAAATGAAATTGCGATTTGATTGCTCCAAAATTGTTTTTAGACCCATTTATCATTAATTTTACGCCTTGATGAAGAATACAAAGTTAGATTTTTAATATCACACACAAATTTTGAGATATACGGAAATTACGATTTTCGACACTTCCGTGACACATTTTCAGGCACTTTTGGGGGTCGATTCAATATCTCCCCCTTGGAACAACCATCACCGAATGTCAAAGAACCATATATGAGAGATATAAACATGACAAGTTTTACCCACATAGAGAGGCAACAATGCACTTAAACATCATCTCAAAAATCTCATCATAAGTGTAAAATCATCATGAACTTATCAATTTAAACATGAATGTATGCAATGATATGAGGGCTGAACTTAATACTTGAGATCATATAGAGAACTTAGATCAATACCCTTAGGCTTGAGTAGAGTGGAAAATATAAGGGTATCGCTTTTGCATATCTGCTTCGGCCTCCCAAGTAGCACCTTCGACTTCTTGGTTACTCCAAAGGACCTTAACGAAAGCAACTTCCTTATTCCTCAACCTCTTCACTTGTCTATTGAAATTCTAAATCAGAACCTCTTCATAGGTCAAATTTTCTTCAACAACTCCCAAAACATCAATGGGCACAATAAAATTAAGGTCTCCCACACATTTCCTTAACATGCACACATGAAAGACCAGATGAATCAAATCTATCTCACTAGTAAATTCCAACTCATAAGCTACTTTACCAATCCTCCTAATCACCTTATAAGGACCCACATACCTAGGACTTAACTTGACCTTCTTACCAAAACAAATCACACCCTTCATGGTGGCACCTTCAAATAAACCCAATCACCCACTCTAAATTCAAGATCCCTTATCCGTGCACTGGCATAGGACTTTTGGCGACTTTGGGTCATCTTCAATCTCTCCCTAATCATCCTAACCTTCTCAAAAGCCTCCATAACTAGATATGGTCCTAACATAGCCACCTCTCCAATTTCAAACCACCCAATCGGTGATCTACAACGTCTATAATTAAAAGCCTCTAAAGGAGCCATACTGATGCTAGAATGATACCTATTGTTTTAGGCAAACTGAATCAATGGAAGATGATCATCCCAAATGCCCTTAATCTCCAACACATAAGCTCTAAGCATATTCTCAAGTGTTTGGATAGTTCTTTCGGCTTGACCATCCATTTGAGGGTGAAAGGTCGTACTAAGGTTTAACCATTGTATCAAGACCCCTTTGAAAGGACCTCCAAAAGTGTGAAGTAAATTGAGCACCACAATCTTGCATGATGGACAAAGGAACCCCATGCAACCTCACCAAGTCATAAATGTATAACCTAGCATAATCTTCAGCCCCATATGTGCTCTTTACCAGTAAAAAGTGAGCCGATTTGTTCATCCTATCAACCACAACCCAAATGGAATCAAAACCCTTTCTAGTCTTGGGCAACCCAATCACAAAATCCATATTAATCATCTCCCACTTCCAAGTAGGAATCTCTATGTCTTGGGTTAGGCCACCCAGCCTTTGATGTTCGACTTTAACTTGTTGACAACTATAACAATTGGAAACAAATTTGGCAATGTCCCTCTTCATGCCTCCCCACCAATACACTCCCCTTAAATCTTTGTACATTTTAGTAGAACCGAGGTGAATAGAATAAGAAGAACCAGGAGCCTAATCATGAATCCTCTCTTTCAAGCCATCAGCATAAGCCACATATAACCTACCTTTGTATCTAAGTGTACCATATCCTAATTTGGAGAAAACCTCCACTTTCTCATCACTAACCAAGGCCTGGATCAAGATCTTGCTTAGCTTTCACCTCCTCGACCAATAAAGACTTAGAACCAACAACGACACCACCACCACCATTATCTAACTCTTCCAACCTAACTCCCAATCTAGCCAACTGATGGACCTCCCTAGACACCTCCTTATTGCCACCATCAACATGAGCTACGCTACCCATAGACACCCTACTCAAGGCATCGGCCACCACATTAGCCTTACCGGGATGATAATGCATACTCATATCATAATCCTTAAGAAGTTCTAACCATCTCCTTTTCTCAAGTAAAGATCTTTCTTAGTGAAGATATATTGGAGACTCTTATGATCGATGAACACATCCACATGCATCCTATACAAATAATGATGCCAAATTTTCAAAGCAAACACTATGGCAACCGATTCAAGATAATGAGTAGGATAGTTCTTTTTATGCACTTTGAGTTGTCTAGAAGCATAGGCTATCACCTTACCAGTTTGCATTAGAACACAATTCAAACCAACTCTAAAAGCATCACAATACATAACAAACCCCTCTAGCCCATCCAGTAGTGACAATATAGGAGCGACCATAAGCTTATCTTTTAATGTTTGGAAACTCCTCCCCACTCTCCTCGGTAAACACAAATTTAGCCTTCTTTTGAGTCAATTTTGTCATAGGATAAACAATAGAGAACCATTCACAAACCTCCGATAATAACCCCCTAAGTCCAAGAAGCTCCTAATGTTCAATGGGGTCAATGGTTTAGGCCAATTTCTAATCACATCGGTCTTCTTAGGGTCCACTTTAGTACCATCGCCCAACACAACATGTCCTAGGAAGGCAATCTCCCTCAACTAAACTTCAC
Source organism: Solanum sejunctum (assembly GCA_025642045.1). NCBI lineage: Eukaryota > Viridiplantae > Streptophyta > Magnoliopsida > Solanales > Solanaceae > Solanum > Solanum sejunctum. Next base: position 36,065 of record JAOTQJ010182434.1, on the reverse strand, counting down.
ACTTTTCATATTTAGCATACAATGTTTCCTCCCTCAATCTTTGCAAACACAACCCTTAAATGAGCCCTATGCTTCTCCTTACCACGAGAATGGATCAAAATATCATCAATGAATACCATAACAAATGAATCAAAGTAGGGTTTGAAGACCCTATTCGTTCGATCTATGAAGATGACCGCTGCATTGGTCAACCCAAAGGACATCACCACAAATTCATAATGCACATATTTAGTCCGAAAGGCCATCTTGGGAATGTCACACTCCCTCACCTTCACTTGATGATACCCAAACTAAAGATAAATCTTAGAGAAGTTGCTAACCCCTTGCAATTGGTCAAACAAATCATCAATTCTTGGAAGGGGATACCTATTCTTGATGGTGACCCTATTAAGTTGTTGGTAGTCAATGCACATTCTAAGGTACCCATCCTTCCTTTTCACAAACAACACCGGTGCACCCCAAGTAGATTGTCTAGGCCTAATAAAACTCTTCTTCAACAAGTACCTCAATTGTTCCTTCAACTCCATTAACTCTGCCAGGGACATACAATAAGGAAAATTGAAATGGGTTGAGTATCAGGAAGGAGATCTTTAACAAAATCTATTTTCCTTTTGGGAGGAACACCAGGAAGGTCATTTAGAACGACATCAAGGAACTTATTTACAACTGGAACTGACTCTATGGGAAGGACCCTAAACTCCACATCCTTAACCCTCACAAGATGGTAAAGACAAACCTTAGAGATTATGTTACGGTCTTTAATGTAAGAGATGAACTTACCTTTGACCACCACATCATGATTCTCCCACTCAAGAATGGGTTCAATTGGAAATTGGAACTTGACCCTATGGGTTCTACAATTAATAAAGGCATAGTATGCATGCAACAAATCCATCCCAAGAATGATATCAAAATCGACCATATCCAATTCAACAAGATCTCAAGGCAATATTTTATGCAAGATGCAACTGAGACAATTTCTATAGACCTTCCTAGCAATAATAGATGCATCAATAGGTGTAGATACCTTATATGACTCACATAACAACTCGAGGTCAACATGGAACTTTTGGTAACAAAGGGGATAACAAAAGAAAAAGTGCCACTCAGATCAATCAATACATACACATCGAAATCAAAGACTTTTAACATAATGATGATGACACTGGGAACTTCCTCAACCCCTTGCCTTCCTTGGAGTACATAGAATCAATTGTGACTTAGGGCGCCTCCTTGTTGACCACCTTTCCCTAGAGGAATCGCATTAGCACCTTATGTACGAATCTCCTTTCCCTTATTGTGATTTCAATGGCAATTCATCACCTTATGCCCAACTTCTCCACAGCCATAACAAGCACATGTATCCCTCAAGCATGGGCCACTATGACCCCTACCAGTTTTTGGACACCCACTATTAGGAACCATACCTCAAAATAGGACCTCTTAGCCTCATGACCCCTTTTCCTTGTCAATTTCTCCTCCTCCATTTGTTTGGCATAGGTCATAAAACATGAAAAGTCCAGGTCACTAATCAACACGGTGAATTGACATTCTCACTCACCAAGTGGAAAATACCCATCACAAATCTGTTCATCCTAGATCTTGAGTCATCTACCAAGTATGGAGCACATTTTGAAAGTTAGTTAAACTTGAGGGCATACTCCCTTGTTTCAAGTTCATGAACTCCACCAACTTAGCTTCCTTAAGCTTAAGCGGGAAGAACCGATTAAGAAAGGTTGCCTTGAATTCTTTCAATAGAACCACATTGTTGACTCCCTTTTCCTCCTCCTTTATTGATTGTACCATATTTATGCTACACCTTTGAGTTGGTAGGCTGCCAACTCTGCCTTATCTTCTAACCTCACACCCATAATAGCCAAAATCTTGTAGACCTCATCAAAAGCTTGAGGGTCCTCACTCACCTTTGACCCATGGAATTTCAAAGGATTCATCCACATAAAGTCTCTCACCTGATATTCCAGTGTAGGAGAATGAGGGACTTGGGCCCCTTGGTTGGCTTGGTTAGCCACAACTTGTGCAAGCAAAGTGAGAGCATCTCGAGTCTCTCTATTAACTAATTTCTCCTCGAGTGTGTAGACTCTTCTTCCTCTCGTATCAGGCATGATCTAGCACAGAAAAGGAAAATTGTTAGGGGGAAAACCTTACCTCAACTTCTATAGCACGACATAGAGTAATAAGAAGGGAAACAATTCCTAAACACCTCATAGCCTCTAGCTCATAGTTGTGGTACACAATAAAACCATGAACAAGACTCTAATGATGTGGTGTGTTAGACTTTGAGGATCTAACAACCTAGTACTCTGATACCAAATTAGTCACGACCCAAGCCTAGGGCCTAGATGTGACACGACGCAAGGGGAACCCGAAGGGGCCCCAAGCAATCCTCTTAGCATATCATTACACATCCTTGATCACGAAAGAAAAAACAAAGAGTACAAATATAGATAACCAGGGCTAAGGGACATCATTAATATCATAACAACAAAATCCAAGAGAGAGTCAAGTTTATAACATTACACAGGACATGTCCAACAATACCTCTACTACATAGATAAGAGTGGGGACCGAGACAAGCAATCGAGCCCACCCTCATAGTTAAAATTTGCATAAAAGAAAGGTAGTTTTAGAATATAGCATGATATCATAAGCAACGTCCCCAGAATAGAGGACTCACCAACATGCTTGAGTGAAATCATACTAGCCACATGGATGGAGATGCTCAAGCAGGGCTCCAATTCCTACATGGTGACATCATGTAGACATAGAATATGCCTTAGTATGTTTGAATGTACTAAATGTAGGATGCAATGCAACAAGTGATAGGTACCATAATCAAAATGCATAACATAGATAATAAAAGAACATATAGCAATATGACCTGTATGAATGATATTAAAGTAACTCATGCTTATATAGAAGATAATCCATAGGGTGAGCATAATCTATGTGTAAGGAGAGACCACTTTAGTGAAAATCCAAGGCCTACCACCTCCTTGGAAAGGCGCATAACGTACAAACCCCTTCATCTGGTTG
>JAOTQJ010182434.1:0-32911 GCA_025642045.1 Solanum sejunctum | reverse complement strand
AGACCACTTTAGTGAAAATCCAAGGCCTACCACCTCCTTGGAAAGGCGCATAACGTACAAACCCCTTCATCTGGTTGATGATGTACGAACCTCCCAATGTGGTTGATGGAGTACAAATCCCCCAACATGGTTTTCAAGGTACAAACTCCTCAACATGGTTGCACGAGCTTGCTATCTCCTGAGGAAGGAGATCGAGGTACAAACTTCTTAATAAGGTTACCCGGGCCTACAACCTCCCGAGTGAGGCTTCGTCATTTTCCCCACACCATAGAAATAATATCATATGCATGCATTCCTTTCATCATTATATAGTCATTCAACTCATAAGACATGCATTATACCTTCAATTTCTTAAGAAATCATCACAAGGACATTTTATCAAATACTTGTTGGATGTGTAATGCTAGTGTAAAATCATATATTTCAAGAGTGGAATTATGCTAGAAAATTCAATGTAAAACCATCAGTAGATACTTGGTAACACCCTCAAGCAATATACATCAAAATCCTCCAAATCTCACAATAGACCTTAGATTGCTAAAACAACCATAATTTCATAAAATCCCAACATAGTGCATAGTGAAATTCATAATAGATAAGACCCATGAGTAATTTAACTTTAAATCATGCAATTTTGGGTAAAAGGATGCTTGAGAAAAGGAACCCATAAAAGAAACCTGCATACCTTAGCTTTGGAGAAAAACTTGAAGAAGACTGGAGATGGAGATTTGAAGCTTGAATGTGAACCTTAAGATCCAGATGAATTTTGAGACTTGAGTTTAGGAGTAAAATATTTGGCTAAGTGTTTGAATGACTATTAGGGAATATTTTGAATGATATGAGGGTGAAATATGGCTAACTACAGGTATTTTCACATTTGGAAACACTTAGGCCCAAGACTCAAAAGCCTTGGACCAAACTTGAAAAACTGCCAAAAAAAATATACTATGGCGTGCGCTTGGTGAGTCTCACAAGGGGCGTAAAAACCTTTATGGAATTCAATTTTGGGAAAATGAAATTGCAATTTATTTGCTCTAAAATTGGGGTTAGACCTATTTCTCACTCTATTTGACCCCCTGATCAAGAATACGAAGTCAGATTTTCAATATCACGCACAAATTTTGAGATATATGGAAATTATGATTTTGGGCACTTTCGAGGCATATTTTTGGCACTTTTTAGGGTCGTTTCAAACTCATAGGTTACCTTTTAGCAAATTCCAAATTTCTTTCATGTTTGATAGTCTCACTGACGACCTTATCTACAGATCGTGGTCTATCCTACAGGCCGTCACTTGGTCAGTAGGTTACCCAACATTTGAAAAAAAAATTCCTTCCTGAAACTATATGTTTAAGAACGAAATCTATGGGTTGTATGTCCGCTTATGGGTCGTAAGTCATCGCATCAAAACCTAATTACAGGTCATTTTCAGTCTAATTTTCCTGCACTCAAGGCTCCTAAACTGGTGGTGTTACAATTTTAATGAAGGTCAAGAAATTCAAGCAGCAATTCTAAAGGCCTTTATGCTTTTAATATAGCACTAGTTTTGTGTACATGCTGTGTACATATGTGCTGCGTCAATTTTAAAATTATATATAAATAGTACTTGTCATTTTGTAAATACATTATTAATGTAGATAAAATGAAAATAAATACTATTAGTTTAATGCAATAATTTAGTCTATTGTGAAATGACAAAGATGAGAAAATTAATTCAATTGCTTATAATATAGATATGTTAATAGTATTTTAATACATAAAGTAATAACTTAGAGTTGAATGATTAGAAGTTAAATAATTAACTAATTAAAATTTAATATAACAAAAGATTCCTAAATATAAAAGAAATAATTTAATATTTCCAATATAGTTTTACTGAATTCATTTTCTTTTTAAATTTGTTACATTATATACTTTTATTAGCCAAATATTGGGTAGTCAAATTTTAGTTAATTATTTAGATAAAATTGTAATGACCCAAGCCTTAGGCCTAGGAGTGACATGGCGAATAGGTACCCATGGGTCCCTAAACAATCCTCATAGCATCCATACACATATCATAGGTTTGGAAGCACATCATGATAATCATAATCATAAAGTGATACTAAGGATTAGGGTAGATGACTCAAGCTATGGGGTAAGGGGTATGAACTCGTTGGCACATAATTTGTCACATAAGTATAAGGAACGGGAATTTGAGACTCAAGCTATAGGGACATGAATACAAAACTTGCCATCACATATTCAATAATTAACAAGCAATTTCTAAGGTGTAGGATCATATGACTTACGCTATGAGAATAGGGACTTAGGAATTTAATCATCTCATTATCACATCAACATAACATAAAAGACATAAGCATAGCCTTCACAACATCACACATATCAAGCTCATACATAGAGTTTACATGATGTCCAACAATGCTTCTAAGTCATAGATAGGATGGTACTTTAATTTTTTTTTGTGTGTGTGCATTGAGAACAATGCACCTCTTTTTTAATGGGGTGTGGGTAGTTATAGGCCTCAGCGAAGTCTAAGTAGCCTTGGCCTATAACTACCCCAAATTTTGAATCCTACGAATTTTCTTGCCTATGTTATTTTTCTCCATAGTTATTTAATTTCTGTTGAACCATCATGTTTAGGATTCTTAGGTAGTATTGGTAGCTTATAGTACTGATATTTGTGCCATATATGTGTTTCTGAGCTTTTTTGTGAAAAATGATAATTTATGTTGAACCGACATGTTTAAGATGTTTAGGTAGTATTGATAGCATATAGTACCAATATCTGTCGTATATATGTCTTTTTGTATTTTTTTAAGAAAAATAACTCCCACCAAATTTTTTATTAGTTAGTCTAGATAGCAACCATGTATGTTTAATTGTGTTAATAGTGCCTGTTCTGATAAGTGAGGATAAAATTGAGAATGAGATGCATGATCTGAAATTTTGTGTTGTTAGTGTAATCAGTGCCATGTGAGTATAAGGTTAATTTGCTAAATTCAAGTATTGTGTTTCAATTCAGAACTTGGCTTGTTACTCTGATTTAAACTTTAGGTTAGTTGGTTAGGAAAGGATCTTAGGCTGTTGTTCATAACAGTCTATTTAGCCTAAATGACCAACCAAATTTGTGTAATTTCCCTTGATCCTAATGTTTGAGCCTGACATGACCTTTTTTTGTAAAAACCTTAGTGTCCTAGACTTATTGAATGTAAAATATTGAAATTAAACCTAGTTAAATCCTAAAATTGACCCTGGTCCTTCCTTAAACAATATACACCTTGACTAAGGCAAAAAAACCTAAGTTGAGGGTGGCTACCAAAAGTGACCCTGGTTTCGATGTTGGATATTGTGCACCTTAACTCAGGCCAAAAGCCTAAGTTGGAGGTGGCTGGTGTAACGGTGAAATACAACATCAAGGGGGAAAGTTAGTGATATATGAAAAAGAAGAAAAATGTGTACTAGGTGCAAGAAAAAATGAGTGATGCCTTAGCTATGAATTCAAAAGAGAAACGAAGTGTAAATACAAGGCAAAAAGTGGAAAAATTAGAAAGCACCCAAAAAAGCTTGAAATAGGAAAAAGAGAGAATGAAATGAAAAGTAACAATGTTTGTAGTGTAAGAGTAGAAAATCGTAGTGTCAAGAACTATCTTTAGTCACTATGTTCCCAAAACATCATACCAAATTCCTCTGAGCCGATGTTACAAATCAGTAAAGTCCTAAAGTGATCCTAGTCTAAGTGGTCAAAAGTCTTAGTCATGAGTATAAGGGCAAGCATATGGCATTGAGCATGATATATGAATATCTTTTGTGAGAGTGGGTGATTTTTCATAGTCCCAAGATTATACATTAAAGCATCACTGTGACTGAGATATGAGACTTCTTTCTGTGAGGGCACTTGCATTGCATTGTTAACATTAGACTCAGTCAGTGATCGTGGCTTATTGATGGTTACCTCGCTTGTGATAGTTGCATTGTCCTATGCGTTAATTTGTGTTGGTTTGTTTAATAGCTATTTGATTGTGTTTTGAAAGTGGTGTGGGTATCTATGCTTAACTTTGATATGATATATGCCACTAAATTGAGGTTTGTGCATTACTGTGCTGCTTATATGGATTGAGTCTGTTGCTTGAGGACAAGCAATAATTTTAAGTTAAGGGTGTTGATGTGCGATTAAAGTACAACACTTTGATGCTTAAAGCTTGTAATTTTGTGTGTTCTCAACATGATGTTAGTAGGTTTGATATGTTTTATATTTGTTTTGTAGGATTTCAGGGTTAGCACTATTATTGGGCAAAGTGTGCAGAAGTTGCTGAAGTTAAGGTCCACGAGACCCTTTATGGGCCGTAGAGTATTCTATAATACATAAAGGGGGTCTCATGTGCAATTCCAGTGAAGGGTGTATTTCTGAAGTTTTAGTCTACGATCATATAGATGAGCTGCAGAAGACTTTACGAGCCGTAGACTTGGTGTCGTAGAAGACAAGTGCAGAATTGAGCAACAACTCACGAAAGCTCGACCACAAGCCATAAACTGCTATATGACCCATAGAGTATCTCATAGTGCTTGCCAATCTAGTTTTCCTAATTCATTTTGGTTTTGTATTTTAAACACTAACAACAGATTTTTAGGTTACTTCTCATAAAAAAGGAACAGAGAGGGAACAAAGAGAAAAATATTAGAGGGCTTCAGATCTTCTAATTTCAACCTTGTGATTCTTATTGAAGAGTTAGATCTTTTGTGCTTAATTCTCTTGTGTAAGTATTCAATTATGTTATTCAACTTAATTTTACACTGATCATGAGTAGCTAAATCCACAAGTAGGGTTGCGAGAACCATGAAGAACTAACAAGGTAAAATTGGATAATTCATAATTCTTGAAACATATGCATGCATGTTTAATTAATTCTCTTTGTTTTGAATGCTTTTTATTAGTGGGCAATATAAGAACCCGCCAAGTTTTACTGACTAGATCAAGATAGTAATGAATAGAAAAGAGATTAATTAATAGAATTTGATAAATATGTCTCATGTAATATACCAAACTTGGCCAAGGGAGGTTGTACTAGGATGATAGGTAAGGGTAAGTAATGTCACACTGTGGGATGGACCAAATCGCGTAGTGAAATTCACCTCTTTCCTGGGGCCAAAGGGTTTGGTGAACTTAACTTACCGTTTTGCATGCTATACACTAGAAAAAGATTTGATTATCTGGTAATACTGACCTAGCAATCATGGGGAGCACAATACCCTAGTTCCTCTTCATACTGGTTTAACAATAGTTTTAGCTTAGAATTACTTTCACTAGTGATTATAAATTTCCCCTCCCCCGGGGAGATAAGTTGGTTAATCAACCCAAATTGCAATTGAATTCTTCAAAGTCTACCATATTCCCTGTGGGATTCGACCCTAACCTTGCTTTAGGTCATATATCTTGACAATGACTGCTTTAGCCTAAAAAAAGAGGTGTAGGTTGGGTGACGTCAGGTAGATACCTCAAACGGTTCAAACAACACATGAAGCTTATTAAAAGGAGTAATGAAAGAAATAGTGCCACCCGAATCTAATAAAGCATACACATCATAATCATAAACCTTTAACATACCAGTAATAACAACGGGAACCTCATTCATTCCTTGCTTCTCTTGAAGAGTATAAAACTGATTATGATGTGGAGTACTACCTTGTTGGCCTCCTTGTGACCTTTGATCAATATGAGTATCTTGTCCTTGAAGACGACCATCTTTACCCTTGTTTTGAGCATAAGGACAATCAACAATCTTGTGCCTTACTTTTTCACTCCTGTAAAAAGCATTTGAATCCCTCAAGCATTTGTCACCATGATTTCTTCCACGTTTTAGAAACCTTGGAAAAGTCACCTCACTATCGCAACCTTGAGCCTTAGGGTTAGAGACACCATATCATTAGAAAATCTTTTGTTTTTAGAATTGGAGAATCATTGCCCTTAGAATTTGTGACCTTGTTGGAAATGACAACCCTTAGCAACTTTAAAACCACCATCATAACTAGGCCTCTTGTACTCCACACTCCTTCTCTCCTAAGTTTCTCCCCTTCAAGTTGCTCAGCATATGTCATGAGCTGAGACAAGTCCATATCACCCACAAGCATAGCAGTATGACATTCTTTATTCACTAAGTTGGATACCCCAACACAAACTTGTTCATCATTGCCCTAGAGTTGGCAACCAAGTGAGAAGTATATTTAGAGAGCTTGTTGAACTTACGGGAATATTCCCTAACACTCATGGAGCCTTGTTTGAGATTCATGAACTCCATCATCTTTTCCTCTCTCAATTCAATAGGGAAGAAACAATTGGGTAAAGCGGCCTTAAATTCCTCCTATGGGATGGGATCATTTTTCTCCCTCTCTATTTACATTGAGTAAACTAAATTTGTGCAATGCCCTTGAGTTAATAGACCACAAGTTTCGCCTTATTCATATGAAGTCACCCCCATAATAGCAATCACTTTATATATCTCATTAATAAATTCTTGGCGTTCCTCTTTCGTTTTGGAGCCATAGTGCTCCGGAGGGTTCATCCTTGTAAAATCCCTCACTCTTGAAGTGGGGGTGAGAGCATGAAGAGCTTAGGCTCCTTGGTTCAATTGGTTGGTCATGACTTGTGTCAACATGGAAATGACATTCTGGCATTCGGTGTGCATAGGCTTTTTTCTTGGGGAGCTTGAGGAGTTGTAGGGGCTAGAGCTTCCTTTAGCGTGGGAGCTTTTGGTACCATTCTCCTTTGCAGCATGATCTAAAAAAGCAAAAGACTAACAATTATGAAAATCAAACCTTAATTTAAATCTAAAGTATGACATATATCATAAAGAAGTGAACCATTTCCTAAGACACCTCATAGTCTCATATTCATAGTTATAGCACTCTTCACAACTATGAACAAGATTCTGCTTCACAAGGTGTGTCGGATTTCCAAGGACCATTTACAAAGATAGTGTTATGATGCCAAGTTTGTCATGCCCCAGCCCTAGGGCCTAGATGTGACATAGTGAATAAAAAGCTCGAAGGAAACCCAAACAAGCCTTAGCATATCGTTTGCACATCTTTGGTTGCGAAAGAATAATTAAACAACAAGCAAGTAACAAATAATTCTAAGAGAAGTGGGACTTTGGACTCAAGCCATAGGGATATTATAGGGAAGAGGAGGATTTGCATGAATTATATAACACATAAAGTCTAAAGGGCAGGTAAATATGACTCACGCTATAGGGATATTTTAAGGACTTAGGACTTCCATCTCATTCATCAATATACAATAAGCATAGAAGGGAAAAAGGGACTTAGGAAAGACTTTCATAGTTGTATAAACATAGTGGGATTCAAGATCAATACATAATTATCCATATCCAATAACACCTCTGGTACAAATGGAACGGGGTTAAGACAGCTCCTGGGCTCACCCCTAAAAGATAAAAATCCAAAATAGACATGTCTTAACAAAAGGATGAGAGTAAAGTAGATATTGTCATCAGAGTAGAAGACTCACCAATAGTAGTCTCCAAAGGATCTGGCTAGCCACATGAAGGAGGAGGATGAGTAGGAGCTCTGATCCCTACATGGTTAGATCGTGTAGGCAAAAGAAGTATGTGTTAGTACTTTGAATGTACTAAGTATGCGGGGTGCAATTCACCAATGACATAATCCATAATTAATAATACATATAATTATAATCAATGGATATAAAACCAAGATGACATGTATTATCAATCTTTAAGCTAAAACATGCATAAAGAAAGTCAAACTTGCATAACATAACATACATATGCGGGAGGAGACACTAATCGACATATAAGACCAAGTGAGCTACTACTTGGAATCTCGATGTTTACTTTCACACCAAAAAATATGTGATCTACTTGCCAAGGTAAACAATACTTGACCCCGCATAGTGGGTAACTTGACCTAGTTAGATCCACTAGTAAAAGCCCTTTTAGGAAAAATATTATGAGCCTATGGTGGCACATAGTTAAGAGACCAAGACTTTATATAAGGACCCCATGGGTGGATCCCTAACCTTGAATATTTTTCGGTACTAAGTCTATTCCCACGGAATACTTGACATAATCATTAATTTAATCATAACTTGAATGACTTGTAAAAATATGATAACATTGTAAGAGTAGATCATATACCTTATACTAGAGGGTAAAACATTTCATAGACTTTACCCCTTCTAGTAGGCATTGCATTACACATGAGGGTAGGACATATAATATGCTTGACCCCTTCTAGTGAACTTTAGTTTGTATATGAGGGTAATATAGTTATCATGCTTAAACCCTTTATGTAGATGTTATTCACTCACAAAAGTGTAAAATATATTATAAGGGCTCAACATTTTACTTACAAATCATAAGAACTTTTCATGAGTTCAATGTTAGGAGCCCATAATTTATCATATCATATTTGTCTTGTAAAACATGTAGTAGTCTTTCATCAACATAAGAATCCTTATCATGTAAATTTAGTCAAACGTGGTGGGTATATGTACATATGCTCAAAATCATATAATTCAAGAGTATAAGACAAGAGTGGAGTAAAATCAATTTAATTAGAAATCATTCAATTCAACCCACCAACATTATAGTAGAAACCCCAATTTGGGTGCCATTAAGTTCATCTTAAAAGTTCACAATCTTTCATAGTTTACATAATTCACATCATGCATAGCTTCCATATTAAATCAACTCATGGGATAAGCCTTCAATATATATTCATGGTTAATCAATCAATACTTGAAGAATCCAAACTCAAATCATGTTTATAATGCATAATAAAGTTTACCCATAAAGTAATCAACCTTAAAAATCATAAAATTTTGGTGATGGATAAGGATTGATTTCATGAGTGTAAGAATACCCAAGAATGAATCCCACATACCTTTAACTTGAGACGTTTTTGAAGAAAAGCTTGAGGAAGACTTGATGCTTCAATTGTGTTCTTGAAATCCAAAGTAAGTTCTTGAGATATCTTGAATTTAGATAAGGGAGTTGTGAGGAATTAAGAGGACTTTCGGGAAGGGTTTTTGAGTGTTCTAGGCTATGAAAATGGCTGAAGAGTAAGGAATTTTCATATAAATAGGCATTGTGTTTTACTCAATTGTCCATAAGTGAAAACAGGAAATTAAGAAACTTTTTGAACTAGTGCATGATAAGTTCGCCACGCAGACTTGTTATGGAGTAGTACATTTTCATACGAAGTACAAGTTTTTCCCTGTTTTGGCCTAGGGATGGGTTTAACCCATTTTTTCACTAATGGATGACAAGTCCGCGACACGGACCGGTAACGTACTTTTCTGGTTAAGCCCCGAATCACCAAAAAATTATATTTTTGCTACGGGTCATCTTAAAATTGAAAACCACCCCTTCCTACATAATTGTGCCTCCTAAAACTGAATATGGAGTTGGATTTGCGAAATCATGCACGAATTTTGCAATATCCAAGAAATACCCTATAGGGCATTTTTTCGAAGCGCGAGACAAGTGTTACATTATCTCCTTCTTAAGAACATTTATCCCTGAATGTAAAGGAACTATACATAAGAAGAGTGATTAGAAAACTTTTATCCCAACATAAATGCAATCAATACACTGAAACATCATCTCAAAAGTTTCAAACATATACCTCAAAAATTACCAAAACTTGTTACCATGAACATATATACATGCAAAAATGACATAAGGTCTAAATTTCAAGACTTGGCATCATAGAGAGGACTTAATTTGTTACCTTAGGCTTGAATAGAGTGAAAGAGGTTGGATATCGCTTCTTCGCATCTGCTTTGGCTTCCAAAATGGTTCGTTCAACTTTTTGATTCCTCCAAAGGACTTTGACGGATGACACATCTTTGTTTGTCAAAATCTTCACTTGTTTCTCTAATATTTTCATTGGGACTTTCTTATAGGTCAACTTATCTTCTATGACACCCAAAACTTCCAAATACACTATAAGAACTTAGCTCACCGATATACTTCCTCAACATATATACATGGAAGACCGGATGAACCATACCCATCTTCGTAGGCAACTCCAATTCATAGAAAACATTACCAATTCTCTTCAAAATTCTATAAGACCCTACAAACCTTAGGATTAACTTTCCCTTTTTGCCAAACTAGACCACGCCCTTCATTGGTAAGACCTTCAAATACACCCAATCGTCAACATCAAATTTAAGATCTCTCCTCCTCACATCGAAGTAGGACTTTTGTCTAATTTGAGCTGTCTTCAATCTCTCCATTATCAACCTCACCTTTTCCAAAGTCTCCATGACCAAATTCGATCCTAATAAGGCATTTCCCCCACATCAAACTACCCATCCAGGGATCTATATCTCCTACCTTATAGAGCTTCAAAGGGAGCCATTCCAATTATAGAGTGATAGCTATTGTTGTAAGAAAACTCAATGATTTGGAGATGTTCATCCCAACAATCCTTGAACTCCAAAACACAAGCCCTAAGCATATCCTCAAGAGTTTAAATTGTCCTTTCGCCGTGACTGATATGTTGTCAAAATATATCACTTTTGATGCTTAAAACTTAGGATTTTATGTGTTATCAATGCGATACTTTTTGATTTTATATGTTTTTATGTTTAGATTTGCAGGATTACAAGTTGGCTATAACTTGGGGCAAAATTTCATAAGACTTCTGATTTTTTATGATTTACGAGACCCTCTATGGATCATAGAGCATTCTACCAGTTGTAGAGTTGGCTCGTGACAAATTCTAGTTAGGGATGATACTGAAGCTAACTTCTACAAGACAGATGTATGAGTCATGGAGCATTCTATAAGTCGTATATCTAGGTTTCATAAATATTTCTAGTGAAGGACAATTTGATGCACTTGAAGACTAGAACAAGCAATATGAGTCATGGATCCATTTACAAAGTAGGGTTGTGGGAACCATGAAGATCTAACAAAGTAAATCTGGATAATTTGCAATTCTTAGAATGGGTATATGCATGCATTAATCAATTCTCTTTGTTTTGCATATTTTCTAGTGGTAGCCACTCAGAACTCGCCTAGTGTTACTGATTGGACCAAGGTAGTAATGAATAAGATAAGAGATTGATTAATAGGATTCAATGATGCGTTCTGATCTTATCAACTAAACTAGGCTAAGGGGAGGTTGTACTAGGACTTATACGTAATGGTTAGTAATGCACACTATGGAGATGGGCCAAGTCGTATAGTGATATTCACATCTCACCTTTGACCAAAGGGTTTGGTGAACTTAAATTATTGTCCTTCAAGCTATATTCTAAAGAAGAATTGAGTTATCTAGTGATACCGAGTTAGGAAATCTTGGGAAACATAATACCTTAGTTGCTCTCTATTATTTGATTTTCTTCCATGATAGTTAGTTTAGTTTACTTTCCATTTGAATTGCTTATTTGTGAATTCTCATGAATCTATGTATTCCCTGTAGGTTTGACCCTAAACTTAGTTAGTTTTTATATCTTGACAGGGACCATTTTATCCTTTAAAATAGAGGTGTAACATGGGTGACATCAATGACCATCCATTGGAGGATGAAAAGTCGTGCTAAGCTTGACTTTGGTACTATCCCTTTTGGAAGGATTTCCAAAAGCAAAAAGTAAATTAAGTATCACTGTCACGAACCAAGCTAGGCCCTAGACGTGACAGGTGGATGGGGAACCCGAAGGAACCCCAAATAAGTCTCATAGCATATTATTACACTTCTTTGGTCACGGAAGCAATGTAAAATAATGTAAGCAACATAAACATAGGGAATTGGGACTAAGGGTAAGAAATACTTATATTTAAATAGCTTGGATATCATAAGTGAGTCAAAGCTCAAGCATAATACATAACATGTCCAAAAACACCTCTGCTACATAGATAAGAGTGGGGGCCAAGATAACTAACTGGCTCACCCTCATAGTTAATACATATATAAAGGAAAGATAATATTAGAACGTAGTATAAAAGAATAATCATTGTCCCCGGAATGGAGGACTCACCAAAGGCTAACCTGAACAATCCGTCTAGCCACAAGAAGAATCAATAGGCACTCTAGTTCCTACATGGTAACATCATATAGGCATAGAGTATGTGTTAGTACTTTTGAATGTACTAAGTATGTAGGATGCAATACAACAAGAGATTAGCATCATAACCAAAATGCGTAACAATAGGCCATAGGCATAATATAACAATATGACATGTATGATCAATGTTAAAGTAAAACATGCTTAAATAACTCATACTCATAAATAATATCTTATGTGTAGAATAGACCATCTGAACTACTTTCCAACTCCAAGGCACACCATTCCTTGAACGGTGATTGAGGCTTAATACCCCCTCAATAAGGTATTCGAGGCTTGACACTACCTCGTCAAGGTGATTGAGACTTAACACCCTCTCAACAAAGTGATTCAGGCTTGGTACCCCCTCAACAAGGCAACCGAGGCTTAGCACCTCCTCATCAAGGTGATTGAGACTTGCCACCCTTTCAATAAGATGCTTGAGGCTTGGCACCCCTACAACAAGGCAACCATGACTTGGCATCCCCTCGTCAAAGTGATTGATACTTGGCAACCTCTCAGCAAGATGATTGAGGCTTGGCACCCACTCAACAAGAAAACAAACTTGCAACATCATAGATACTTTTCATGAATCCAACACATGTATAACATATTTTCATCATTATAAAGTCATCATATACCGACATTTCCTCTCATTATTTTACATCATATGCATACCATTGTTTTATCATCATTGTATTATAATATAATCATCATAATACTATTCAACTCATAGGACATGCATTGGACCTTTAACTCCTCAAGAAACCCTAGATGGATATTTTATCAAACACTTGAGGAGTGTGTGATGGGGGGTAAAATACCATGCAATTTAGAGATGAAATCATGCAAGAAAATCTATAGTAAAACTATCAATCAACACCTTGCAACACCCCCAAGACATTCACATCAAAACCCCTCATCAAATCTTATATTAGATCCAAGATTTAAAGCTCAAAACATGCTAAAATAACCATACTTTCATGACCTCAAATCATTGTACAGTAAATTTCTTAATGTACAAGACCCACATGTAAGAATCAACTTTAAATAATACAATATTAGTAAAAAGGAGGCTTAGGTACCCTAGGTGGAAGGACCCAATGGTTCAACACTGTATACCTTAGCTTTGGAGAACCCTTGAATAAGATTGAAAATGGAGACTTGAAGCTTGAATGAAATCCTTGAAGAAATCCTTAAGATGGTTCTTGAGTTTTGGGACTTGAATTTAGAGTGAAATATAATTCTAAGTGTTTGCGAGGATATTGGGGAATGTTAAAGATGATATAAGGGTGAAATAAGAATAAGTATATGTATATTTAAGTATGGGAACCCTTAATTCTTGGACCAAAAAAATTAAAGCAGACACCAAAAACAACAGGGCCACATCGCAGAGGCGACGCAAAACCCCCACTAGAGAATGAATTTTTTTGTACAAATAAGTTTTATGAAAATGGACATGAATCCTTCATCCAAAATTGGAATAAGGTGAAACCAAATATGTTGGGAAGCTACTTCAAAGTGCTTTAATTCAGTAGGTCATGGGCCATCCAAATCTCTGTGTGCTAAGAGATATCCCCTTCAAAGTTGACCTTCGCAAATACCATTTTTTTGCAAATTTTGGATTTTGATATAGTTGCTTTAAAATTTGGGTTAGACCCATTTTCCATGTAATTTTGAACCCCTGAACAAGAATATGAAATTGGATTTCTAAAATAACGAACGAATTTTTAGATATATGGACAACAAGATTTTGGGCACTTTCGAGGCACGTTTTAAGGCAACTTTTGGGGTCGTTACAACCACGATCCAAAATAATGGACAATGGTACCCCATGCAACTTAAGCAACTCATGAATATATATTTTGGCATAATCTTTGACACTATAAATTGTTTTAACAGGTAAAAGGTGAGTCGATTTTGTCATTCTATAAACAATAACCCAAATATAATCAAAGTGCTTTCTAGTCTTTGGTAAGCCAATCACAAAATCCATGTTGATCTCTTCCTACTTCCAAGTAGGAATTTCTATGTCTTTGGCTAGACCACCCGACCTTTGATGTTGTGCTTTGACTTGTTGGAAATTGTGACAACTGGCTACAAACAATAATATATCTTTCCATACCACCCCACCAATACACCTCCCTCAAGTCTCTATACGCCTTTGTAGAACCGGGATGAATAGAGTAGAACAAATTATGTGCCTTTTTAAAAATCAAATCCATTAACCATCAACATTAGGCACACGTAACCTACCTTGGTATCTAAGGACTCCATCTCCCCCTTGGGAGAGAACCTCCACTTTACCATCCTTCGTCGAAGGTTTCAATTCTAGCTAGGCGGGGTAAAAGTCTTGTTTGGACTTGACTGCTTCAATCAAAGAAGATTTGGAACCATCAATAACCACCACATCTCCATTTTCAACTTCATTCAACCTAACTCCCAACCTATCTAAACAATGAACTTATCTAGCCAATTCCTTATTGCCATCATCAATATGAGCTACACTTTTTATGGACACTCTACTTAGAGTATTGGCCACTACATTAGCTTTGACGGGATGATAGTGCACACTCATGTCATAATCCTTGAGGAGTTCTAACCATCTTGGCCTCAAATTAAGAGCCCTTTGTGTGAACACATATTGGGGACTCTTATGGTCGGTGAATACGTCTATGTAAACCCTATACAATTAATGATGCCATATGTTCAACGCAAATATGATGGTCGCCAATTCAAGATTATGAGTGGAATGGTTACGCTATTGCACATTTAGTTGTCAAGAAGAATCTGCTATGACTTTTCCACTTGCATCATTACACACCAAAACTGCTTCACAATAAACCACAAACCCTTCTAACGCTTCAAGTAGAGCCAAAATAGGAGTAAAGTAAGATTGTCTTTCAAAGTTTGAAAAGTCTTTTCACATTCATCGGTCCAAACAAATTTTGCCTTCTTTTTGCGTCATTTTGTCAAAGGAAAAGCAATTGAAGAGAAACCATTCACAAATCTGTGGTAGTACCACGCTAAGCCCAATAAACTCCTAATATCTATTGGAGTTAAGGGCCTAGGCCAATTTCTTATCACTTTTATCTTCTTAGGGTCCACTTTAATTCCATCATCGGACACCACATGACCTAAGAATGCAACTTCCTTCAACCAAAATTCACATTTATCAAATTTGGCAAACAACCTCTCATAGCTCAAAGTTTGGAATACTACCTCAAATGTCACTTCGGTAGTAAATCAATATGTCATCTATGAAGACCACCACAAACATTTCAAGGTAGGGTTTAAAGACCCTATTCATGAGAACCATAAATATCGCTGGTGCATTAGTTAATCCAAATGATTTACTACAAATTCAAAATGCCCATATCTAGTCCAAAAAGCCATCTTGGAAATATCACACTCCCTCACCCACATTTGGTGATATCTGTACTGAAGATCAATCTTAGAAAAATGACTATCCCCTTGTAGTTGATCAAATAGGTCATCTATTCTTGGTAAGGGATACTTGTTTTCTATAGTAACCTTATTGAGTTGTCGATAATCGATATACATTCTAAGTGAGTCATCTTTCTTTCTCACAAAAAACACCACACTCCAAGGTGATTTATTTGGCCTTATAAAAACTTTCTCTAATAAGTGCCTCAATTGGTCCTTCAACTCCTTTAACTCCACTAGGGTCATACAGTAAAGAGAAATAGAAATGGGTTATGTATCGGGGAGGAGGTCTATATCAAAATTTATTTCCCTTTCAGGAGGTACACTAAGAAGCTCATCGAAAAAGGCATCAAGAAACTCATTGACCACCAGAACTGACTCAATAGGAGGGACTTTAAACTTAATATCCCAAACCCTTATAAGAGGGTAAATGAAACCCTTAGAAATCAATGTCCAGGCCTTATGACCAGAAATGCACCTACCTTAACTACCGAATTATACCCTTCCTACTGAAAGATAGGCTTATTAGGAAATTACAACTTAACCTTACGAGTTCTACAATCAATGTAAGCATGATATGCATGTAATAATCCATCCCAAGAATAATATCAAAATCCACCATGTCAAGCTCAACAAAATCACAAGGCAATACTTTATGCATTATAGGGATGGGACAACCCCTATAGACTCTTCTAGCAATAATAGACTCACCAATTGGGATAAACACCTCAAAGGGTTCACACAACAATTTAGGATACACATGAAGCTTAGTAGCTACAAAAGGAGTAATGAAAGAAAGACTGACACAGGGATCCAATAAAGCATACACATCATAATCATAAACCTTTAGCATACTAGTAACAACATAGGACACCTCTTCCACTCCTTCCCTACCTTGAAGAGGATAAAATCGATTATGATGTGGAGCACCCCCTTGTTGGCCTCTTTGTGCCCTTTGATCAACATAAGCACCTTGTATTTGAGGATAACCATCTTTACCCTTGTTGTGAGCATAAGGACAATCAACAATCTTTTTGCCTACTTTTACATGCCCAAAGCAAGCATTCGAATCCCTCAAGCATTTGTAACCTTGATTTCTTCCATATTTTGGGTACCTTGGAAGGGTCATCCCACCATTGCCACCTTGATCCTTAGGGTTAGGCACCTTATCATTAGCAAATCTTTTGTTTTAAGAATTGAACGATCATTGGCCTTGGAATTTATGACCTTGTTAGGAACGGCCACCCTTAGGACCTTGAAAAGCACCATCATACCAAGCCCTCTTGGACTCCCCACTCCTTTTATTCCTAAGTTTCTCCCCTTCAAGTTGCTCGTCATAAGTCATGAGCTGAGACAAGTCCATATCACCCACAACCATAGCGGTGCGCCATTCTTCATTCACCAAGTCAGATACCCTTGATGCAAAATTGTTCATCCTTGCCCTAGAGTCTTCAACTGATGTCGCCCAAGTTACACCTCCTTTCCAGAGGATAAAGCAGTCACTGTCAAGAAATAGTACCTACCAAAGGTTAGGGTCAAACCCACAGAGAATACATAGACTCACCAATATGCAATATTAGTAGTTAACCGACTCAATTCCCCAATGGGCGGGGGGTTTGCAATAATCAATGAGAAAATAAACTAACAATCATGAGAGAAAAATCAATAATATAGCAACTAGGGTATTGAGTTCCCTATGATTCCCCAACTCAGCATCCCCGAATAACCTAATTCTTGTCTAGTGTATAACATAGATGATGATAATTTAAGTTCACCAAGCCCTTTGGTCAAAGGTGAGAGGTGAATTTCACTATGAGACTTGGCCCATCTCCATAGTGTTCATTATTAACCATGACCTTTATGTCCTAGTACAACCTCCCATTAGCCTAGTTTTATTGATTATACGCGAACACATCAATCGAATCTTGTTAATTAATCTTTTTTTTCTATTCATTACTACCTTGGCCAGTTAATAACACTAGGAGAGTTCTAATATTAGATACCATAAAAAATATTCAAAATGAATAGAGTTATTTAATACATGCATATACACCTCCCAAGAATTGTGAATTATTCAGTTGTACTTTTTAGTTTGTCATGGTTCACACAACCCTAGTTGTGGATTTAGCTACTCATGCTATGTGTAGATAACGAGATTATGAATTGAGAAGACATAAGTAAACACTTACACAATTGAATTAAGATCAGCAAATCCAAAGTCAATGAAAATCACAAGCTTTAAGATTGAATTAAAGTACAAGTGTTTCAAAGACTTTCTCACAATATGCTCTCTAAGAATATTGAGTTCTCTAAGTACAAAACCTAAAACTACTAAAAAATAATGTGAACTGGTGAGAACTTTTGAAAAATAACATTAAATAGCTATTTATAATAAGTAAAAATAAGTCCTAAACAAATTATGAAAATTGGTTGGCAAACTCCACGAAAGCACTGTATGACTCGTAGTGTCTTATACGACGCATAGTCGAGGTCTCGTAATCAGCTACTTCAAGTTTTGACTTCTGTTCTATGACATCCCTTTATGCTCGTAAAGTTGTGTATGACTCGTAAAGGGGGTTTCATCTAATGAATTTTCTACAAGTCCAATTCTCTGATCCTTAGGGCACGAAAGGTGGTCTACGACTCATAAACTTCTCCGTGACTCGTTTGTATATTTGTAGACTTCAATGCCAGAAACTTGACCCCTCACTTGAATTCCTCACGATACACCTTTACGAATTGTATAAGGCCTCGTACAATAGCAAAAACCAGCAACTTTTACAATTTCCCCCCAAAATCATGGCCAAACTGTAATCATGCAAATCTAAACACAAAAACACATAAAATTCACAAACATCGCATTGTGAACACACAAAATCCTAAATGTTTAGCTTCAAAAGTGTTGTATTTTGGTAGCATATCAACACCCTCAACTTAAAATTGTTAGTTGTCCACAAGCAACAACTCAATCTATATACACAACACAGTAAACACAGACCTCAACTCAATGACATACATCATCCACATCTCAAGCTCAGATACCCACACTAATATTTAAAAATAGGATTATGTAGCTATTTAGCAGACCAATGCAAACTAGTGCATCTGACAACACAACTATGACAAGCAAGAGATTATTAACAATCCACACTCACTGAACAAGTCGAATGCTAACAATGCAATACAAGTCCCTTTCACAGAAAGAAGTCCCATTTTTGACACTCAATGATGGTTTCGTATACAAACTTGGGGCTATGCAAAAATACTTACACTCACAATAGATACTCATGCATAATAACTAATACCATAGGCTTGCTCCTATACTTATGACTCATACCTTCAACTAATTGGACTAGGATCACGTTAGGATTTCTTGGCTTCTAACGTAGGTTTAAGGGACTTTGGTATGGTATTTTGAGACATAGTGACTAAAGGCCCTATTTGAAACTACGGTTTTCTACACTTTTCCCCCACCAACTTTGTTATTTTCCCTTATTCTCCTTTCTTCCTATTTCAAGCTTTTTTGTGTGCTTTCTTATCGTTTTTTAGCTTTTTCCCTTATTTCACACTTCATTTTGCTTTTTTAGCTCTCAATCAAGGTATTTTTCATTTTTCTTGCACCAAGTACATGATTTTTCATTTTTCTCCTTATTCCTAACTCATCTCCTTATTTTTGTTCTTCACCCTTACACCAACCACCCTAAACTTAGGCTTTTGTCCTTTGTTGAGGTGCACAATATCCATCCTTTAACCTAGAGCCACTTTTGCTAGCCACCCTCAACTTAGGATTTTTGCCTCAATCAAGGTACACAATTGTTCAAGGAAAGACCAGGGCCAATGTTAGGACTTTTTGCTAGACAAGGTTAGGTTAATTAGGTGTTTCCAAAGAAGAGGTACTTGTTAGGCTCAAATTTTAAAACAAAGGATATAACATCAATTTGGTTGGTTATTTTTAGGCTAAAGTGGACTATGTATGAACATTGGCGTAAGATCCATTCCTAATCCAATTAATCTACCATGTAACATAGAGTAACAGGGCAAGTTCTAAACTAGCATAAAATATATGAATTTATCAACCAAAGCTCACACTTACATGGCACTGTATACATTATCAACAAAAGACTAATAGATCATCCTTCTTGTCTCAATTTACCCTCAGTTATCAGAATAGATATCGTCAGACACCAAAATATGCATGGTTACTATCTAACCACTAATCAAAATTATTTTTGGTAGGTATCATTTTTTCAAACAAAGTACAAAAACATGCTATATGACACAAGTATTAGTACTATATGCTACATATACTATATAAACATCCTAAACATGCTGGTTCAATAGAAAATAAATATCCACAGGGAAAAAGAACGCAGGCAAGAAAACCCAAGAATAAACACTTAGGGTAGTTATGGACCATAACCTACTCAGACTACACTGAGGTCCATACCCACACCCCATCAAAAAAGATGTGCATTATCCCCAATGCACAAAATCAAACAAAAATAGAACATAAGGTCTCAAAAAAATACTTGGGCGCCTCAATGCTAGTATATGGCTGAGCTGGCCACCCTCCTCATGCAGGATGGTCTACTTAGTAGTGGTACTCTATCCGAAGGGGCTAGCACCCCTCAATTGCTTCGTCGCTAGAGCTCATCTCATCTCCTCATCATGACTCAACTCCCTCAAGGCAAACTCAAGATCCTCTTCCTCTGACCTCCTCGCATGTACATGTATATCCTATGGATCCACATCCATGCAAGGACTCTTCCTGAGGAAAGAATAGGTAGGTTCATCGAGAGCAAATAAGTCAAACATAATATCTTCTCTGGTAGTGTGACTGTTGCCTCTAGTAATGTTGTGAAAAGCCCCAAAAAGTGCCTAAAAATATGCCTCTAAAATGCCCAAATTCATAATTTTTATATATCTCAAAATTCGTGCATGATATCAAAAATATGACTTTCAGAGGACAAAATTGAGTGGAAAATAGGTCTAACCCTAATTTTAGAGCAACCGTAGCAAACTCTTATTTTCCAAAAAATTTCAACTTCCAGTGGCAGTCCACGTTGGCTCTGCAATGCAGAGCTATCGCGAAGTAGTGTATTTTGCTTTCAGTTTTCTTATTTTTTTCCAAGGCCTTAGGGTCTTCGGCTTAAGCTTTCCTATGCATAAAAATACCTATACTTAGTCATATTTCAACTCCATATCATACATGGCATTCCCCAAAACCCTCTCTAACACTTGGACAAATATTTCACCCAAATTCAAGTGTCCCAATCTCATTCCGGATCTCAAGGACTTCATTTAAGCTTTAAGTTCTCATTCAAATCTTCACCAAGGAAATTCCAAAAGTTGTGGTATGTGGGTTTCAACCATTGTGTCCTTTAACCCATGGTGCCTAACCTTCCTTTTTACATAAATTGTATGTTTTCAAGTTAGATTATTTATGGGTATCTCTTACTATGAAAGTTGATTATAAACTATGTTAGGGTTTCATAAAATATGATTATTTAAGCATGTTTTGAGATATGAATCTATGATCCATTATGTGATTTGATGAAGGGTTTTACCAAGTGTTGATCCATTATGTATCATGCACGAGGGTATTACCAAGTGTTGGTGGATGGTTTTACATTAATTATTCTCACATGATTTCATACTTGAATTATATGATTTTGGACTAGCATTACCCCTCCCTCCCAAGTGTTTGATAAAATGTCTGGTTAGGAATTTTGAGACATTGAAGGTCTAATGCATGACATATGAGTTAAGTGACTTTATGATGATGGAAGAAATGTATGTATGTATTGACCTCATTAAAAGTATCTATAGTGTTGTAAGTTGACTATACCTAGTTGAGGAGGGGTTATGCCTCAATTACTATGACGGGGGGTGGTCTGCCTATCTGCCAATTGGGGGATATATTCCTCAATCACTTTGATGGGGGGTCGTCATGCTCCTCTACCAATTGAGAGGTATATTCCTTAATCACTTTGATAGAGGGTGGTCATGCTCATCTATCATGTTAAGTAGTATATACCTTGACCATTATGATGGGAGGGGGTATTCTTATCTACCAATTGAGGGGTAAATTCCTCAATCACTTCCCAAAGTGGTGATCATGCCTTGGATTCCAAGTACTAGTTTTCTTAGTCTATAAAGATGGTCTTTTCCTATATATGGAATATGTTTTATGTAAGCATGTTTTACTTCAACCATTGATTTTGCATGTCATATTATTATTATACTATCCATTGCCTATGTTTATTCATTTTGACTATGTTGCTTAACTCTTGTTGTATTACATCCTACATACCTAGTATATTCAAATATACTAATGCATATTCTATGCCTATATGATGTTACCATGTAGGAACCAGAGCTCCTCACTATCATGCTCCACCTAGCTAGTATTATCTCTAGAAGTAAGCTTGGTGAGTCCTCAACTTCCGAGGATAATCTTCTAATCTAATGTTATGTAAAGACTCAATTTCTATTGTTCAATGCTTTGACTATGAGGGTGAGCACGAAAAGTGTTTTGGCCCTTGCTAAATTATGAGTTTATTGGTATTGTTGGACAAGTGATGTAATCATGCCTCGAACTATGGCTTCTATTCACTCATGAGTATTTTATGCTATGAAAGACTTCCCCTTAGTCCCTTACACTTGTTTTTATGCTCTCTTGTTGTTATTTACTAGCTTCCGTAACCAAAGATGTGTAATGATATGCTAAAAGGCTTGTTTGGGGTCCCTTCGAGTTTCCCATTTGCTGTGTCATGTCTAAGCCCTTGCTTGGGTCATGACAAACTTGGTGTCAGAGCACTAGGTTATTAATGTTTCTCGGCATCCAACACAGCACGTTGATTAGAGTCTTATTCATGGGTGTGAAGTGCACCACAACTATGAGTACGAGGCTATAAGATATTTTAGAAAAAATTTCCTTTCTTCGTGATCTATGTCATGCTATACGAGTTAGGTAAGGTTTTCCCTCTAACTAATATTCTTTGTCATTTTAGATCATGCTAGCCCATGCCATGAATAATCAAATCAACCATGGGTCCCAAGCCCTTCAAGCTTCCACAGCGGCTTCAAGGGTAAGAGACTTTACTAGAATGAACCCACCGAAGTTCCATGGGTCCAAAGTGGATGAGTACCCTCAAGAATTTATTGATGAGATGTAAAAAATGTTGTCTATCATGGGGGTTAGTTCGGAGGAGAAAGCGGAGTTAGTGGTATACCAACTCAAGGTGGTGGCTCAAATATTGTATGTCCAATAGAAAGTGGAGAAGGGAAATGACAATGTCATTCTTTAATAGGAGTTTAAGGCGGCATTCTCAACTGGTTCTTCACTCTTAAGCTTAGGGAGGCCAAAATGATAGAGTTCATGAATTTAAATCAAGGCTCTATGAGTGTGAGAGAGTATGCCCTTAAGTTCAACCAACTCTCCAAATATGCTCCACAATTGGTTGCCAACCTATGGTTTAGAATGAATGAATTTCTGATTGAGGGTATCTAATTTGGTTAATGAGCAGTGTCATGCTAATTTGTTGATTAGTGATATGGATTTGTCCCGCCTAATGATGTACGCCGAACAAATATAAGGGACAAGCTTATAAAACGGAGGAGTGGTGAGGCCAAGAGGGCCCGTTTTGAGGGTAGGTTCCAAAGTCCCAAGGGTGGATGGTTTTATCAAGGTTAAGGGTCTTCTCATGCTCCTAATAGAAGGTTTTCCAATGACAACCCAAGGATCCAAGGTGATAGTGGTGTGGTGCCTAATGTTATGTGTCCAAAATGTGGTAAGGGTCATAGTGGCCCATGTTTGAAGGATACCAATGCTTATTTTGGTTGTGGTGAAGTGGGACATAAGGTGGTGGATTGCCCTCAAAATTGGAATAAGGGTAAGAATGTCCATCCAGAATGTACAAATGTGGTTCCTAAGGGGAGAGGTGGCCAACAAGGTGGTACCCCAAGGGACAATTAGTTGTATGCTCTTAAAGAGAGATAAACTGTAGATGAGGTACCCGATGTCGTCACTGATATTTTAAAAGTCTTTGATTTTGATTTGTATGCATTGATAGACCTGGGTGCCACTCTTTCTTTTGTTACCCCCTTTATTGCCAAAAAGTTTCATGTTGAACTAGAATTGATGTGTGAGCCTTATGAGGTATCTACTCCTGTTGGTTCATCTATTGTTGCTAGAAGAGTCTATAAGAATTATCCCATTTGCATTTTGTATAAAATACTGCCTTGTGATTTTGTTGAGTTAGTTATGCTTAGTTTTGATATCATTCTTGGGATAGATTGGTTGCATGCATATTATGCTTCTATTGGTTGTAGAAGTCATAGGGTCAAATTCTAATTCCCTAATGAACTCATCCTTGAGTGGGCGAGTCATGATGTAGTGGTCAAGGGTAGATTTATTTCTTGCATTAAACCCCATAAGTTGATTCCTAAGGGGTGTCTCTATCATCTTGTGAGAGTTAGGGATATTTTATCCAAAGTCCTTCCTATAGAGTCGGTTCCGGTGGTTAATGAGTTTCTTGATGTCTTCCCAAATCATCTTCTAGGAGTTTCTCCTAAAAGAAAAATAGACTTTGGTATAGACCTCCTTCCCGATACTCAACCTCTTTCTATTCACCCTTATTGCATGGCCCTGACAAAGTTGAAGGAGTTGAAGGAGCAATTGAGGGATTTGTTGGACAAGAGTTTTATTAGACCTAGCCAATCATCTTGAGGGATTTTTTCCCTTAGAATGTGCATTGACTACCAACAACTTAATAGGGTCACCATAAAGAATAAGTATCCTCTACCAAGGATTGATGATCTCTTTGACAAACTTCAAGGGGCTAGTTACTTCTCTAAGATTGATCTTTGGTCCAGGTATCACTAAGTAAAAGTCAAGGAGTGTGACATTCCCAAGACGGCCTTATGGACTAGGTATGGGTACTATAAGTTTGTGGTTATGTCCTTTGATTTGACTAATGCATCAGTTATCTTCACGGATCCTATGAATAGGGTCTTTAAACCCTACCTTGATTTGCTTGTGGTGGTTTTAATTTATGATATTTTGATCTATTCCCATAGTGAGGAAGAGCATATGGCTCACTTGAGGTTAGTGTTACAATCTTAAGGGAGGAGAAGTTGTATGCCATATATGCAAAGTGTGAGTTTTGGTTACAAGAGGTTGACTTTCTACGTTATGTAGTGTCAGGGGATAGTATTAAGGTAGATCCTAAGTAGATGGAGGTGATTAGAAATTGTCCTAGAGCTTTGAACCCATCGGATGTTAGAAACTTCTTGGGCTTAGCGGGTTATTACCAGAGATTTGTGAATGAGTTCCCTTCTATTGTTTTTCCTATGAATAAGTTAACCTAAAAAAAGGCTAAATTTGTTTGGACAGATGAGTGTGAAAAGAGTTACCAAACCTTGAAGGATAATCTTGTCTCTGCTCCTATCTTGTCACTACCAAAAGGGTTAGATGGGTTTGTTATTTATTATGATGCCTCAAGAATTGGTTTGGGTTGTATTTTGATGCCGAATGATAAGGTGATAGCTTATGCCTCTAGACAACTTAAGGTGCATGAAAAGAATTATCCTACCCATGATCTTGAATTGGTCGCCGTGGTATTTGCTTTGAAAATTTACCTTCATTATTTGTATGGGGTGCATGTTGATGTGTTTACCAATTATAAGAGTCTCCAATATTTGTTCACACAAAAATATCTAAACTTGAGATGAAGAAGATGGTTGGAGCTCCATAAATACTATGATATGAGTGTGCATTATCATCCTGGTAAGGCTAATGTTATGGTCGATGCTTTGAGTAGGGTGTGTGTAGGTAACCTAGCTTATGTTGATGATGGTGTCAAAAAGGTGGCTAGAGAGTTCCATCGGTTGGCTAGATTGGGGGTTACGTTGGAAGAGATTAACAATGGTGGTGTAGTGACTATGGATGGTTCTAAATCTTGTTTGATTAAGGGGGTAAAGGCAAAGAAAGATCTTGACCTGCCTTGTTAGAGTTGAAGGACTTGGTGAAAGATGGTAAGGTGGAGGTTTTCTCCAAAGGGGATATAGTGCCCTTAGGTACCAAGGTAGGTTATGTGTGCCTAGTGTTGATGGCTTAAGAGAGAGGATTGTTAATGAGTCTCATAATTCTTCCTATTCTATTCACCCTGGTGCTACAAAGATGTATAGAGATTTGAGGGTAGTGTTTTGGTGGGGAGTATATAGAAAGACATTGCTATGTTTGTATCTGGTTTCCATAATTTCAAACAAGTTAAAGCCGAGCATCAAAGGTCGGGTGGCCTAGCCCAAGATATCGAGATTCCTACTTGGAAGTGGGAGGAAATCAACATGGACTTTGTGGTTGGGTTAACTAAGACTAGAAAGGGTTTTGATTCTATTTGGGTTGTGGTTGTTAGAATGACAAAGTTGGCTCATTTCCTACCAGTTAAGACTACTTATGGTGCCGAAGATTATGCTAGGTTGTACATCCATAAGTTGGTTAGATTGCATGGGGTGCCTTTGCCTATCATTTCGGATCATTGTGCTCAATTCACTTCACACTTTTGGAGGTCATTCCAAAGGGGTGTTGGCACTAACGTTAAGCTTAGCTTGACCTTTCACCCCCAAATGGATGGCCAAGCTGCAAGAACTATCAAAACTCTTAAGTATATGCTTAGAACTTGTGTAATGGAGTTTAAGGATAGTTGAGATGATCATCTTCCACTAATTGAATTTTCTTATAATAATAGCTATCATGCAGCATTGGTATGGCTCCTTTTGAGGTCCTTTTATGGTAGATGTTGTTTATCATCAGTTAGCCCTTTATGAAAAGGTTCTGGTAAAGATTTTTGATAGACAATTGAAAAAGTTAAGGAATAAGGATGTAGCTTGCTTAATGTCCTTTGGAGAAATCAACAAGTTGAAAGTGCTATATGGGAAGCCGAGGCGGACATGCAAAAGCGATATCCCTATCTCTTCCATTCTACTCAAGCCTACGGTATCAATCTAAGTCTCCTATGAGATTTCAAGTCTTAAGTTTCAGCCCTCATGTCATTTGCATATATTCATGTTTATATTGAAAAGTTCATGATGATTTTGACACTTGTATTGAGATTTTTGAAATGATGTTTAAGTGTATTGTTACGTTCTTGTATGGACTAGAATTATCTTGCTTACTTCTCTTATATACGTTTCTTTGACATTCAAGGATGATGTTCCCAAGGTAAAGATATTGAAACGCCCCAAAAAAGGCCTGAAAATGTGCCTCGAAAATGCCCATGTTAAAGTGCCTCAAAAATGTGCCTCAAAACTGCACGCTATAGTGTTAAAGTGTTATCAACGAGAATTAGCTAGATATATGAGTGAATAATAGCCTAATAAAATTTAGCGTGAAAGCTGAGCGAAGCCTTGACAATAGGCTCCATGTGAATGGCGATCCAAGCAGGTTCCGGACCCTACTCTGGAACAAACCCAGCCATCCATCTCATCAATGTGGTTCATTACTCGGGATCCTACATAATATGTGGGTTCTTGGTGATGTTTACACTCCAAAAGTAAAGCAGTCACAGTCAAGTATAAACCCAATCATAGGTTAGGGTCAAATCCACAGGGAATACGAGGCTTGACTATGTTAATCCACTACTAATCACTTCAACCATCGATCACTATATTCTCTAAAATTGGAGGGGGGTCTGATTCAAAATGAAGAACAAAAATAAATGCTAAAATACTTATGCAAGAAGACACTCAAATTTAGGAACAACTTTAGGAATTGTATTCCCCATGATTCGTTGATTAATTACCCTAGACAATATAACTATGATCAAGATATTGCATGCAGATGGTAACTTAGGTTCTACCAGCCCTCTTGTGAAGGTGATGGTCAAATTTCACCATGGAGCACAAAATAACCATTACCCATTGTCCCAGTCAATCTCCCCTTGGTCAGGTTTGGTTGATTAGATGACAACACATCAATCGAATCTTGTCATCTACTTTCCCTTTCTTGTTTGTCACTACCTTGGTTGGGATAGTGATAGTAGATGGGGTTTGTTGTTGGCCACCATCAAATAACATTAAAAATGAAGGAAAATCAACAATACATGAAAATACCTAATCAAAGAGTTGCACAAAATCTACGTTATTTCAACTTATGGTTTTCATAACCCCAGGTTATGGGTGCTTAGCTACTCATAGTTAAGGCAAAATCAAGAACAATGAATGTAAAAGACATAGTTGAGAGATTACCCAAAACCAATGAAGAAGAAAAATACCTTGAAGTTGAAACCACAAGCTTTGATTAATGGAAGATGAGTACAATGTAATTTTCAGTCCCCCAAAATGGGTCTTCAAATTAAAATAATGAAAATCTTCACTAGACCCTAGTAAAGTCTCTAAGAAGATTCAAAGTTCTCTCTAGAATTATGGAATGTTGAGTCCCCCTTTAAAAAAACCATAACATTATTTATTTATACTATTTATAAAAAGACCCTAAAAATAAAATAAAAAAATACAGCTGGTAACAGTTATGTCTCCTAGATATGACTCATATGGTGACCTACAAGTCGTAATTAGGCTTTCATAGTAAGCACTTGGCATTTTGGACTTGACTGCTACGATCCATTGCTACAAGTCATAATGTTCTATATGACTTGTAGTGTTTTCTCGTAGTCCTGAGTTGCAGTTCTTGGTCCAAACTTTTTGCTCACTATTTTTTTCTATAAGGGCACATCCTATGAGTCGTAGTGAGACTTACGACTCATAGCTTAGCCTTGTATGACTGACCTTCACTCTGTAATTTCTTAATTGTGCTCACTGTTTCTTGCTACGAGGGTACCATACAACTTGTAGCTTGGGCTACGACTCATAGGATGGCTTGTATGTCCTGTACTTCAGCAAAATCTGCAATTTTCTCCCAAAATCATGTCAACCTGTATTTTTTGAAAGAACAATACAAAAACATATAAAAACCGTATAAAGTCGTATTAAGAAATTGCAAAATCCCTTGATTTAGGCATCAAATGTATTGTAATTTGATAGCACATCAACACCCTCAACTTAGAATGATTTCTTGTCCTCAAATGATGACTCGATCTACGTAGACAATAAGAAACGCATAGCAACTATCCTAATGGCATATACATGACTTAACTCCAATTTAGGTACCAAATTCTCATTTTCAAAACCTTATTGTAAAGCTACCAAGCAAGCCAAAACAGAATGATGTATCCGGCAATCCAACTATGGCAAGTGAAAGAGTATTAGCCATCCACAATCACTAAACAAGCCATATGTAAATCATGCAATGAAAATGCGCTCACAGAAAAAAAGTTCCTATATTTCACTCAGAAAAGCAATCAAAGTTCAGGGAATGTGCAAGAATTCTCACTCTCACAAATGAAATTCATGCAAGATAACTAGCACTATAGGCTTGCCCCTGTACTCAAACTCTGGACTATTGACCAGTTGAACTAGGATCACTTTAGGACTTAATGGTCTTGTAAAATAAGCTCATGGGGCTTTGGTATGGAATTTTAGGCAAGTAGTGACTAAAAGCTATCCTTGAACAACGTTTTTCAACAATTTTACCTCAACAACTCAACTATTTTCATTATATCCTCCCTTATTATTCCTTTTCAAGCTTTTCCAAGTGTTTTGTTTTCGTTTTCAGGTGGCTTATTTTTGAATTCATTTTGCTATTCTTTTCAATCCAAGGCACTTTTATTTTATTTTTATCTCACCTAGCACATGATTTTTCTCTTCTTTCTTTCTTTACAGACTAAACACTTCATTTTTATTAATTTACGACAACAAAGGCCACCCTCAACTTAGGCTTTTAGCTTGAGATAAAGTACACAATATTCATTCCCTAAACCAGGGCCACTTTTCATAGCCACCCTCAAATTAGGCTTTTCACCTCGATCAAGGTTTATATGTATACACCAGGGTCAATATCAAGGTATCTCACATAATAAGGTTAGGCTAGCTAGGTGTCAAGAAAGAACAAGTACATGTAAAGCTAAAACATTTGGAATAAAGGATTGATACTAAGGTGGTAGGTCATTTAGGCAAAAGTGGACTCACTAACAGAACAATGGCCTAAGATCCTTTCCTAATCAACCATATCTCTAGTCCAATCTTAAAGTAACAAGGCAAGTTCTGAGTCAGTGCACAATGCATGAATATGACAAAATAGGCTCACTCACGCATGGCATCACATGCACAATCAACATAGACTCACAAGTCATGCTTCAGTAATCAACTTGTCTTCTCTTTATCAGAATAAACATTACCAAATAATCATATGAAAGATTGCAATGGTAACAAACAATCCCAAAAGTTTTGAGAGTACCCAATTTTCAAAGCATTCATAAAATCATTCAAGATTATATATATGCCAAAAGATAATAATCACTATATGTCTACAAATTATCTACACTACCTAAACATGCCAGTTCAACAGAAATTAAAAACATCCATAAGGAAAAAGAAACAAGGCAAGAAAACCTTGGGATCAAAAATAGAAAAGTTATGGGCTAAAGGCTACTCAGACTTCACCCTAGAGCATCACTTCCCACAGCCCACCCAAAAGATGACACTTTGTACTTAAAGTATATATATGTAAGAAATAAGGAAAATAAGGGGCATACCTTGGGTTACCTACCAACAACCGCCTAATTTAGTGTCGCGGCACGACGAGATAAGCTTCGGCATTCGTGTTTCCTTAAGGTTCCAATCCTCAACTATCTTAATTTCCTCCATGTCACCCATGTAGAGCTTGACTCTTTGACCATTGACCTTGAAGATCTTTCCATACCTGCTTTCTAGCTTGATAGAACTATGACTAAAGAGACATACTACTCGAAAAGGCCCCATCCACTTAGATCTGAGCTTCTTGGGAAACCACTTCAATCGAGAGTTATAATGAAACACCATATTACCTAGTGCAAATTGGTGGTTCTCAATTTTGTGGTCATGCTAAATCTTCTTTCTTTGTTTTTACAATGCAGAACTTTCATACACTCTATATCTAGACTTATCTAGCTCATTAATCTGCATTAGCCTAGATGTTGTTGCTCCATTCCAAGCTAGATGCAGCTTCTTTAATGCCCACATTGCTTTATTCTCCAGTTCAACTGGTAAGTGACAAACCTTTCCAAACACCAGTTAGTAGGAAGACATCCCAATAGGTGTTTTGAAGGCAGTGTTGTAAGTCCAAAATGCATCATCTAACTTCCGAGACTAATCAGTGTGATTCATATTCACAGTTTTAGACAAGATTTGCTTTATATTTCTATTTGATACTTCTACTTGCCCACTAGTTTGGGGTTGATAAGGCATTGCCACATGATGATTTACACCATACTTCTCAAGGAGTGCTTTGAATAACCTATTTCAAAAATGATAGCCTCCATCACTGATAATTGCTCGAGCGTGTTCCAAACCTGGAAAAAATGTTTGTTTGAAGAAAACCTGTCATACTTTTGTCATCATTGTTTGGTAGGGCTATGGCTTCCACCCATTTAGAGACATAATCTACAACAACTAGAATATACTTATTCCCATGACAGCTAACAAAGGGTCTTGTGAAGTCAATTCCCCATACATCAAATATCTCCATCACCAAAATAGTATTAAGAGGGAGTTCTTGCCTCCACCCTCTCTTTGACATCTCTTACAGGACTTGACATAATCATGAGCATCTTCATGTATTGAAGGCTAATAATATCTATACTATAACACCTTATATGTCATATGAGCTCCACATGATAGCCACCAACTAACAAGGAGTGACAAGCTTCAAGGATGCTCATCATCTCTACTTTCAAAACACATTTACGGATGATCCCATCGGCACATATGCAAAACAGGTATGGCTCATTCCAAACAATTTATTCATACCATGCATAAACCTGCAACGTTGATGGGTATTTAGATCATGAGGTACAATATCACTCACCAGATAATTTCCATAGTTAGTAAACTAAGGAATAAGATCATGTGAAGCTGCCAAGACCCTTTCATCAGGAAAGGAATCATTAATATCAAGACCATCATCAAACTACACCATACTCCATCCTCTAATCTGGAAAGGTGATCGGCAACTTGATTCTCTGACCCCTTTCTATCAATCACATCAAAATTAAATTCTTGTAGTAGAATCTCCCATTTGATCAATCTTGACTTTGTATCTTTCTTAGCCATCAAATACTTGAGTGTTGCATGGTCCATGTGTACTATCACTTTGGCTCCCAACAAGTATAATCAAAATTTCACAAATGTAAAGACCAATGAAAATAACTCTTGTTTAGAGGTATAGTTTTTCTGGGCCATATTTAGTTATTTGTTTGCATAGTAGATAGGATGTAGCATTATCTCCTTGCGTTGTCCCAGCACCATACCTAGTTCAACCCTAATACAATCACACATTAATTCAAAGGGCTTTGACCAATCTAGAGCCACAATGATAGGTGTTGAAGTCAACCATCTCTTCAATTCTTCGAAAGCTTGTATATAGGAATCATCAAACACAAATTTGGTATCTTTTTCCAACAATTTGCACAAAGGATGTGAAATCTTTAAGAAATCT
Source organism: Solanum sejunctum (assembly GCA_025642045.1). Lineage (NCBI taxonomy): Eukaryota > Viridiplantae > Streptophyta > Magnoliopsida > Solanales > Solanaceae > Solanum > Solanum sejunctum. Next base: position 779 of record JAOTQJ010182434.1, on the reverse strand, counting down.
TTTATGAAGCATCAGTAGAACCCTACATGGCCCAAGAAGCTCCTAAAACCTTTTACTTAGATCGGTGATGGAAGTTTCTCAATCACCTAAATTTTTGCTTTATCAGCCTCAATGCCTTTACGTGAAATTCTTTGACCTAGGACAATACCTTCCTTAACCATTAAGTGACACTACTCCCAATTCAATACTAGTTGACATTCGACACATCTTTGTAAGACATTAGGCAAATGTGAAAGACAATCTTCAAAGGATATACCCACTACACTAAAATCATCCATGAACACCTCAATCATACTCTCTACCATGTCTGAGAAAATAGACATCATGCATCTCTGAAATATGGATGAAGCATTACACAATCCAGACGACATTTTTTGGATGCAAATATACCATAAGGACATGTGAATGTGGTTTTCTCTTGGTCCTCTAGCGCAATGATAATTTGATTATACCCCGAATATCCATCAAGGAAACAGTACCACCCCTTTTCTGCAAGTCTATCAAGCATCTGATCTATGAATGGCATAGGAAAGTGGTCTTTCTCAATGGAGGCAGTAAGTTTCCTATAATCCACACACACTCTCCATCCGATGATAGGTCACATGTGTTAGACCCCGTAATTAACTAAATGGAGGTTAATTGCTCATTCGGGAAAATTATTGTGATTGAGGTGTATTTTTAATTTTACTAACTTATGGTGCGAGAGTATGGGATCAAGTAAATTTTTGCGAGAAAAATTTAGTTGAAGTTGAGTGTCCTTAATTGGATTAAAATAGAAA
>JAOTQJ010182414.1:0-22935 GCA_025642045.1 Solanum sejunctum | reverse complement strand
GAAATCAAAATATATATAACCATAAGTATAATATATTCATAAAGAAAAATTATATTTATAAAATATAATTTGTTAATTACAAAATATAAAAAAAGCGATAATCAAAGTTGTCAATATTATTACAAATATTATTAAAAGATATATTAATATACATAAATATAAAAAATGATGTATAAAAGAGATTTTAAGGGGGACACTTTTGTTATTTCACTTACTTTATCCCAAGATAATTTATCTTGAGATTATTATTCCACCTCATAGAAGGGATAACTTGTCTGAGGACTAATTATTAAATTTGAAATAAATTATACAACCAAACAAGAAATTAAATGCCACTAAAATTATTTTAAGGTAGCTTCTATTATCCATCACACCAAACAATCCTAACAGGGTCTTACAAACTTACTACATATAAACATTTTACAGTAGTTTAATAGTGCCAAATTTTTTATTATACTATCCAAGGTCATTATTGCGACCATAAGTTCATTCAAGGAATCACTTGAGGTTTTAGTTTTTTTTTGACTCCCAATTTCTTTCGAAGATATGTGTGTTCGTATATATATGTATGTATATATTGTTAAGGAAAATTTCATATATTGATAAATTTAAAAAGAATTTTTAAATAGAAATATATGAATATTTTACTTCATTTTAATATAATAATTGTTGTAATAATTGAGAAATAAAATATTGATTAGTTAATTATAGTATCCTTTCTTATATGGCAATTTATTATGCGTTGTCTCATTTATATTATGTCAATTATCATGTATCAATATTATTATTTTTAAATTTCTTTTTTATTTTTCCTTTCACCTTTTTTATTCTTTCATTATTAAATATTACAACGTCTCTCATCTATTGTGTGTGTTTATAAAAAGATTAAATTTATTTTTTGGTGTCTTCGAATTTCAACTACTTAAACTAATTAATACTATTTTAATATCATTATATCAACTTATCAAATTCATCGTAATGCTATTTTTATATCATTATATAAACTTGTCAAATATTTTAGTAAAATTTTATTATTCTAACTTTCTATTATATATTTTTCGTTGAAAATTTATATTATTTACATTCTTACTTCATAATTTAGGTGTATATCCTACCTCTCTATATCTTATTTTTAATATTACATCGAGTCTATTATATTTATTCAATTAATATATCTCATTAGCAAAATAAGACCTTTCTATAGAGTTTGAGTTTTAGGCCCAAAATATGTGAAGACAGTCCTGATATATAATATAATTAGATTTTATAGGAAATGTTCTTTTGTTCTAAAAATGAGTAAATAAAGACAAAAGAGTAATCAACTGTTTTCAGAGAGTTTCTTCTATTAAAATTCCATATCGAGTCATGTTTTTCTTGGAAAGTTGTAAATAATATTTAGGTTCCATGTCATATCAGTTATCATTATAGAAAATTATCATATTGCCACAATTTTGTCCTGAATGGAAGAGGATGACCGATTGGACAAATCCTTCATATTTTGAAGGAAAGGTTTCTCTTTCAATTTATTCCAACTGGTTTTTTCGTTAGTTTAAAACATAATATTTTGTTGTCACGAAAAAATCCAGATGAGTGGTAGTCATGATTTCATTCTTTCAAACATCACTACTCTAGGACACATCATTCTCCAAATTAAATTTTTTTTTAAAGGATTGTTATTTTTCTAAACAACAATAGTACTGCCATTTTTCTTGTCTTTCTATTTTTTCTTTTGTCTTAATAAGTCTTGCCCATATTTTGTTGCTATATCTGGTGTCTATTTATTAAAAAAGTGTATTCCCTTTTCAACTTATTGAATCAAATTAAATAAGTTGTTATGTCGAGATTTGTGATTGAGGCATAATTATTGTTATTTCCTTCGAGCTAAAGTTTGGTTGCAGGTTTGTGATTACAATTGGTTAACTTAATTAAAAAAATAAATAAATTGTTCATTGAGTTAAAATTATTTATTTAAAATAATCCCATATCAATTTTTTTACTAAAAATGATTATTCAATATTTTGATTTTAGAAGAATTTGATGTGTTGCAAACATGAATTTCTTCGAATGAATAATATATCAAAAGACTCAAATCATTGATAGAAATTCATAGCTAAAATTTGAGAATGCTTAAAGGAGATTGAGTTATTAGTTGAAATTGAAAGACTTCACATTATCCATTAAAGCTTCTTTAAAGCTCGAATTTGAAATTTGACATAACACAAACATGAATCATTTTGAGTGAATAATATATTGAAAGACTCAAAATATTGAGGAGTTTATATATAAAATTTGGGATTGCTTAGAGGAGATTTGAGTTGCCCAAAATTGAAAAAAATATGTAAATCTTGTGTAAACAACATATATATATATATATATTGATTTTTTTTTTGTTGCATGTATAGTTTCTGTAAGAAGCCCCTTAATGAATGAGTAATTATTCATAACTTAGCTTACACTCAATATATAAAAGGTGCGATAAAGCAATTTGTATTCTGCTATTTTTAGTTAGAGGTCTGTCTCACTTCAAACATTGTTGAGTATAAAGACATCTTTTGTTTGGGAGCACTTCACCCATTTATGTGAAACTTTTATAAGAAAATTCAAATTTGATGAAGTTCTAATATGATTATTGAACATTGAATAAGAAACAGAAAAACATAAGTTGACCCATTCAGTATTCCCTTGGACTAAAAAGTTGAATTGAGATGTTTGATGAAAAGGGAATCAAAACTGAAATAGAGAAAAATAATAAGTGAGAATTTATGTAGCTGATTCAATTAGAAAATTGATGCATATTAACAGTTGCTTAGATAAGTAAGATGCCAAAAAAAAGTTACTCTCTTTGTTTCATTCCATGTGATACTATTTGACTTGACACGATATTTAAAAAAATTAGGACTTTTAATATTTTGGTTTAAAATAATCCTTAGATATTTGTATGGCTGTAAATGATTTCATTAAAGATAGATAGAAAATTTTAAAGTTAAGATGTTTCAAATTATAGTAAAATGATATTTTTTTTAGGACGAATTAAAAAGAAAATGATGCCACATAATTTCGGACAAAGGAAGTATATTTATTGGACAAATTGATCGTGTCTTTTTTCTTTTACATTTTATATCCCTATATTCTAAAACAATAAATCGAACTATTATTTACAACATTTTGTCTTGAAAAAAGGTCTATTTTCATGATAAAAGAGCTTTGTTTTCAAACAAATTTGTTCATAAATAATAAGAATCATGTTGAAAGGAATATAGACTGATACATCTTCAGCTTGTGTTTTAATGACGCCAGGTAAGACAATCAAGCTATGTGCGCTTTTGATTTGGTTTGATCATCAAACCGCTCTAAATAATTTTTAGTTTGTGCGATACATGAATTTAGTTAGTTCATAAAGTAAAGATACGTGTATGATTTAATACCTATACTTGAGAAAGAAGAAAATAAATAGACATAGATGATGATCCATGTATTAAACGAAATACATGTTAGGATAGTCCTCTAAATATATACATATTATAGTAAATTTTGGTAAGCCAAAATGTAAGTGCAGTGGGTAGAAATTCACTTGTTTTCAAAGAGAATTATTGATTGAGAAAATAAATAGAATGAAGTAAAGAAAAATTATTTTCTCTACTTGCCTTGAAGAAAGAATTTGAATGGTTGAGAGTGCTTCCCTTCTTCCTATTTTTCAATATTTGGTATCGGAATTACTTGTTTTTAGGGACCTATCGAGAATTCAAGTTTTAAAAAAAAAAAATTAAAGGAAAAACGAGTCTTTAGAATGAAATGAATATGAAGGAGATTAGTTGTTATAGCTAAAGGGTTCTTAGCATATGAACTAAAGTAACACACCAATATGCCTCACACATCAATAGATATTGCCTAGAAATTAAATACGTTGTATTCCAGTATTTTCTGTGATTGGACATTTGTCTTGTTCTTTAGGTTTTTAATCTAACTTGTTATTCTCTCTATTTCATTTTACATGACATCATTTAATTTGACACAATATTTAAAGAAAAAAGAAAAATGTTTAAAACTTGTAGACTAACACAATTTTTAGATATTTGTGTGGTTGTAAATTATTTCATTAAATCAAATTATTTCTAACTTTAAAAATGTGATACTCTTTTCTAGATGAATTAAAAAGGAAAAAATGTACATAAAATGAGATAGATGAAGTAGTAAATTGATTCATGCTTTGTGCTGTTATAAAACTCAAAGATATTGCCCAAAAACTTCTATTTAAAATTCAAACCATAACACAATCTTATGATTATATAAGAAGTATCAAACAATGTTACTGTAAGAAAATTAACGTGGTAAGAACAATGGGTCATACCTTTTTGATGATTTCATGAGAGTTGTTAAACTACCAACGAATTTAGCCCAAGATCACGCTCCGTTTTACTTGGAACACGGATTATAGTTCACGAACCAAATGCCTTTCCATGTTTTTGATGAATTAAGGACTCCTATCCTTCATTGGTTTTGTACCACTTCTCTTATAGTAGATTCTCAAGTCCAGTTTTATCCAAAACTTTCAACTGACTTTATCTACAATATTTTTCTCTTCTAACTTCCTTCTTCCTCTCACATAAGGAATCAAAACCATCTTCCCTATAAATAGAGAAGTAGTTGGTGGTTATAACCATCTCCTCAATGGAAGTTAACCGTCCAGTCTTATCTTTCAGGATAAGATTAGACAGTCATTTGACGGAGATGGCTAGGGAAGTGCATGGGTAACTTAACTCATGTTGATGATGGTGAAAAAGAGATGGCCGGGGAAGTGCATTGATTGGCTAGATTGGGTGTTAGATTGGAGGAGGTTGGTAGTGGTGATGTTGTTGTTGTGGATTGTTCTAGGTCTTCTTTGGTTGATGAGGTGATAAGAAAATCAGATCTTGATCCCTCCGTATTAAAATTGAAGGCCTTGGTGAAAGAGGGCAATGTGGAGGTTTTCTCCCAAGAGGAAGATGGTGCCCTTAGGTACTAAGGTAAGTTGTATGTATCATGTGTTGATGGCTTGATAGAAAATATCCTTGATGAGGCCTATAACTCTTCTTATTTGATCTACCCCAGTTCCACTAAACTGTATAGAGATTTGAGAGGGGTGTATTGGTGGGGAGGCATGAAAAGGGACGTTGCCAAATTCATTTTCGATGGCTAATTGTCAACAAGTCAAAAATGAGCATCAAAGGTTGGGTGGCCTAACCCAAGATATAGAGATTCCTACTTGGAAGTAGGAGGTGATTAACATGAATTTTTGGTTGGGTTTCCCAAGACTAGAAAAGGTTTTGATTCCATTTGGATTATGGTTGATAGGATGACAAAATCGGCTCATTTCCTACTGGTTAAGACCATATACGGGGCTAAAGATTATGAAAGGTTGTACATACATAACTTGATGAGGTTGCATGAGATTCCTTTATCCATCATATCGGATCGTGGTGCGTAATTGACCTCACATTTTTGGAGGTCCTTCCAAAGCGGCCTTGGTACTTGAGTTAAGCTTTCTATGGCCTTCCACACTCAAATAGATGGCCAAGCCAAAAGTACCATCCAAACCCTTGAGTATATGATTAGATCATGTGTGTTGGAGCTTAAACGTAGTTGGGACGATTATGTTATGTTGATTGAGTTTGCCTACAACAATAGTTATCATTCTAGCATCGGTATGGCTCCTTTTGAGGCTCTGTATGGTAGACATTGTAGATCACCGGTGGGATAGTTTGAGGTTGGTGAGGTAGCCTTGTTAGGACCAACTCTAGTTATGGAGGCTCTTCAGAAGGTTAGGATGATTAGAGAAAGGTTGAAGACGACCCAAAGTCATGAAAAGTCTTATGCCAATGTGAGGAGAAAGGAGATTGAATTTAAGGTTGATGATTGGGTCTATTTGAAGGTGTCACCTATGAAGGGTGTGGTCCATTTTAGTAAGAAGGAAAAGTTGAGACCATAATATGTGGGTCCTTATAGGGTGATGAGAAGGGTTGGCAAGGTAGCTTATGTGTTGGAATTGCTTAGGGAAATGGATTTGGTTAATACGGTGTTTCATGTATCTATGTTGAAAAAATGTGTGGGTGATCTGAATGCTATTGTGCCTCTTGATGTTGTGCATGTAGTTGAAGATAATTTGACATATGAAGAGGTTTCGGTTCAGATTTTTGATAGGCAAGTGAATAGGTTGAGAAACAAAGAGGTGACTTCAGTTAAGGTCCTTTAGAGGAATCAACAAGTTGAGAGTGCTATTTGGTAAGCCGAAGCGGACATGCAAAAATGATATCCTTACTTTTTCGACTCTACACAATCCTACGTTATTTATCTAACTCCTTTATATGATCTAAAGTCTTAAGTTCAACCCTCATATCATTGCATATGCTCATGTTTAAACTGATAAGTTCATGATGATTTTACACTTATGATGGGATTTTTTAAATGATGTTTAAGTGCATTGTTGCATCTTTATGTGGGCTAAAATTGTCATGTTGTGTCTCTCATATATGTATTTTTGACATTCGGGGAGGAATGTTCCCAAGGTGAAGATATTGTAACGACCCCAAAAAGTGCTCGAAAATGTGCCTCGAAAGTGCCCAAAATCATAATTTCCATATATCTCAAAATTCGTAAGCGATATCAAAAATCCAACTTCATATTCTTGTTCAGGGGGTTATTTTGAGTGAAAAATGGATCTAAACCTGATTTAAGAGCAAATTATTAGCAATTTTAGTTTTCCAAAAATATAATTTCCAATGAGGTTTATGCGTCCCTTTCGCGACGCTCAGCAGTGTTAAAACTGGTGCAAATTTTTGACTTCGGTCCAAGACTTTTAACTCTTGGTCCTAAGTGTTCCCAAGCTTGAAAATACCTATACTTAATCATTTTTCACCCTCATATCATTCTAAACATTCCTCAATACTCATTCAAATATTTATCCAAATATTTTACTCCTAAACTCAAGTCTCAAAATTATTTTCGAATTCTTAAGGATTGCACTCAAGCTTCAAGTCTCCATCTCCAATCTTCATCAGATTCATCTCCAAAGCTAAGGTATGTGGATTTCTTTCATGGGTTCCTTTCACCCATAATATTCAAGATTCCTTTTACGTAAATTTGTATGATTTAAAGATGATTTACACATAGGGCTTATTTATTATGAAAATCACTGCACACTATGTTAGGGTTTATGAAATTATCACAGTTTTGCTATGTTTTGAGCTATGAAACCAACCTCTATTGTAAGATTTGATAAAGGATTTTGATGTATATTGCTTGAAGGTGTTACCAAGTATCTATTGATAGTTTTACATTGGATTTTCTAGCATGATAATACTCTTGAATTGTATGATTTTACACTAGTACTAAAATCCTTTGAGTTTTTGATAAAATGTTCGGTTATGATTTCTTGAGGAATTGGAGGCCCAATGCATATCTTATGAGTTGAATGACTATATGATAATGATATGCTTATGAAATGATGATGAATTGAATGTATGTATATAAGGACTATATGATGATGAAGTGAGTGTATGTATATGGTATTCTCAATATAATGTTGGAATGTGACCTTTCCCTACTCGGGGTTGCACGCTGGGTAACCTTGTCAACGGGTTCGTAACTTGATAGCCTATTGGGGGGTTTGTACTCTAGCACCATGGGTAGTAGGGTAAGATTATCCATCAACCTTATTAGGGAGTTTGTACCCATCAACCGATCGTGGGGTTGTACTCTAGCACTAAGGGTAGTAGGGTGCGACTATCCACCAACCTATTGATGGGGGTTGTACCTCAATCAATAAGGGTGGTAGGGTGTGATGATCCATCAATAATCTAATGGTCTATTCTTACACATATGTTATGTCCTATGTAAGCATGTTTTACTTAAGCATTAATCATACATGCCATATTGTTACTATGCTTGCTAATGTTTATTGTATCCATTATTACTATGGTGCCTATTGCTTATTGCATTGCATCCTACAAACTTAGTACATTCAAATGTAATAATGCTTACTCTATGCCTACATGATATCACCATGTAGGAACCAGAGTATCGCTTGATCATCCTCCTCCTCCACATGGCTAGTCCGATTGTCCTATATGTTTGTTGGTGAATCCTCCATTTCAGGGATATTGCTTGTGATCTTTTGCTATGTATTAAGACTCTTTTCCTTTTGGTTATGTAGTGACTATAAAGGTGAGCCCAATTGGTTGTCTTGGTCCTCGCTCTTATCTATGTAGTAGAGGTATTTTTGTACATAATATATATCTATGTTATGAGTCTTGACTCTTTTGTTTCTTGATGTTAGATATGAAAGTTTATCCTTAGTCCTAATTTCCTTGTTTATGCTTATTTCTTATTATTATTTTAAATGTTTCCGCCACTAAGGATGTGTAATGATATGTTTTGAGGCTTGTTTGGGTTCCTTCGGGTTCCCCACTCCCTAGTCACATCTAGGCCCTAGGCTTGGGTCGTGACAAAGATGGTATTAGAGCACTAGCTTATTAAATCCTCAGAGTCCAACACACCACATTGGTTTGAGTCCTATTCATGGTTGTGTTGTGCACCATAACTATGAGTAAGAGGCTATGATACATTTTTGGAAATGTTTCCCTTCTTTATGTCCTAAGTCATTCTATAGAGTTGAAGTAAGCTTTCCTCCCCTAACGCTTGCTCTTTACTATGCTAGATCAAGCCTAACATGAGAGGATTACAAGCCCGCATGGTTGAGGAGCAACCGGCCAATGGAGAGGTTAGGGCTGCTCTCACATTGCTTGCACAAATGGTGGCTAATCAAGCCAGTCAAAGGGCCCAAGCCTCTCATGCTCTTACACCGGCCTCTTGGGTGAGAGACTTTACGAGAATAAATCCCCCAGAATTCCATGGGTCAAAGGTGAGTGAGGACCCTTAAAAATTCGTTGATGAGGTTTATAAGATTTTGTCTATTATGGGTATGAGGCCGAAGGATAAGGTGGAGTTGGTGGCTTATCAATTCAAAGGGATAGCACAAATAAGGTACAACCAATAGAAAGAGGAAAATAGAGTTAACTATGTGCTACTTTGGGATGACTTTAAGGTGGCCTTCCTTATCGGTTCTGCCCCCTTGAACTTAGGGAAGCTAATTTAGTGGAATTTCTAAATTTGTTACAAGGTTCTATGAGTGTGAGGGAGTATTCCCTCAAGTTCAACTAACTTTTGAAATATGTTCCACATTTGGTCGCCAACGCAAGATCTAGGATGAAGAAATTTGTGATGGTGTGTCCAACTTGGTCAGTGAGGAGTGTCGGTCCCCCTTGTTGATTAGTGACATGGAATTTTCACGTTTGATGCCCTATGCCGAGCGAATGGAATAGGAGAAATTGAGGACTAGGAGGTGTTATGAGGCTAAGAGGGCCTATTTAGGGGGTTAGTTCCAAAAGGGTGGACGTATACACCAAGGCCAAGGGTCCTCTCATGCTTCTAATAAGGGGTTTACCGATGACTTCCCAAGGACCCAAGATGTTGTTGTTGTGGTTCCTAATGAGATATGTCCTAGGTGTGGTAATGGTCATAAGGGCCCAAAAAGGTGGATTGCCCTCTAAATCGCAACAAAGGAAAAGAGGTTCATCCACAAGGTGCTAATGTAGTTTCTTTGGAAAGAGGTAGCTGACAAGATGGTACCCCAAGGTATACTCGATTTTATGCTTTGCATGGGAGGCAAGGGGTGGATGAGGTCCCCGATGTCGTTACCAGTATGTTGAAAATCTTTAACTTTGATGTGTATGCATTGATTGATCCGGGTGCCACTCTTTCTTTTGTTACCCCCTTGGTTGCCAAAAAGTTCCATGTTGACCCCGAGTTGTTGCATAAGTCATATAAGGTATATACTCCTATTGGTACATCTATTGTTGCAAGAAAAGTTTAAAGACGTTGTCCCTATTTGCATTTTGCGTAAAACAATTGCCTTGTGATCTTGTTGTATGGTTGATTTTGATATTATTCTTGGGATAGATTGATTGCATGCATACTATGCTTCTATTGATTGTATAACCCATAGGTTCAAATTCCAATGTCCAAATGAACTTGTCCTTGAGTGGGAGAGTCAAGATGTAGTGGTCAAGGGTGATTCATCTTATGCATTAAAGTTTGTAAGTTGATCTCTAAGGGGTGTATTTATCATCTTGTGAGGGTTAGGGATATGGAGTATAAATTCCTTCCCATAGAGTCAGTTCCGGTTGTAAATGAGTTCCTTGATGTCTTCCCAAATGACATTCTCGGTGTTTCTCCCGAAAGAAAAATAGACTTTGGCATAGACCTTCTCCCCGATACTCAATCCAGTATGTCCCTGGGGGAGTTAAAGGAGTTGAAGGAGCAATTGAGAGACTTATTGGAGAAGGGGTTCATTATGCTTAGCCAATTACCTTAGAGTGCACTGATGTAGTTTGTGAAAAAGAAGGATGGGTCTCTTAGGATGTGCATTGACTACTTGCAACTCAATTGGGTCACCATCAAGAATAAGTATCCAAGGATTGATGATTTGTTTGACCAATTGTAAGGGGATATGCATTTCTCTAAGATTGATCTTTGGTCCGGGTATTATCTAGTGAAGGCAAGGGAGTGTGATATTCCTAAGATGGCCTTCCGGACTAGATATGGGCATTATGAGTTTGTTGTGATGTCTTTTGGGTTGACCAATGCACCGACCATCTTTATGGACCTTATGAATAGGGTCTTTAAACCCTACTTTGATTCCTTTGTTGTGGTCTTCATTGATGATATTTTAATCTATTCTCGTGGTGAGGAGGAACATAGGGCTTATTTGATGGTTGTATTGCAAAGATTGACGAAGGAGAAATTGTATGCTCAATATGAAAAGTGTAAATTTTGCTTGAGCTAGCCTAGGACATGTGGTGTCGGGGAATGGTATTAAGGTAGATCCTAAGAAGATAGATGTGATTAGAAATTGCCCTAGACCATTGACCTCGTCGGACATTAGGAGGTTCTTGGGCTTAGTGGGCTATTATTGGAGGTTCATGAACGGGTTCTCTTCTATTGATTCCCCTATGACAAAATTAACTCAAAAGAAGGCTAAGTTTTTATGGACCGATGAATGTGAGAGGAGCTTCAAAACCTTGAAAGATAAGATTGTGTTCGCTCCTATATTGTCGCTATCGGATAGGCTGGAGAAATTTGTGGTGTATTGTGATGCTTCTAGAGTTGGATTCGGTTGTGTGATTGCAAAATGGTAAGGTGATAGCCTATGCTTCTAGGCAACTCAAAGTGCATGAAAAGAACTACCCTACTCATGATCTTGAATTGGCCGCCGTAGTATTTGCTTTGAAAATTTAGCAACATTATTTGTATGGGGTGCATGTTGATGTATTCACCAATTATAAGAGCCTCCAATATGTTTTCCCTCAAAAAGATCTCAACTTGAGGCAAAGGAGTTGGGTAGAACTTCGTAAAGATTATACTATGAGTGTGCATTATCATCCGAGTAAGGCAAATATGGTGGCGGATGCCTTGACTAAGGTGTCTAAGGGTAGCTTAACTCATGTTGATGGTGGTGAGAAGTAGATGGCTAGATAAGTGCATCTGTTGACTAGTTTGGGGGTTAGATTGGAGGAGGTTGGTAGTGGTGATGTTGTTGTTGTGGATTGTTCTAGGTTTTCTTTGGTTGATGAGGTGATGACAAAACAAGATCTTGATCCCTCCTTGATAGAATTGAAGGTCTTGGTGAAAGAGGGTAAGGTGGAGGTTTTCTCCCAAGAAAGAGATGGTACCCTAAGGTACCAAGGTAGATTCTGTGTACCATGTGTTGATGGCTTAATAGAAAAGATCCTTGATGTGGCCCATAACTCTTCTTATTCTATCCACCCCAGTTCCACCAAAATGTATAGAGATTGAGAGAGGTGTATTGGTGTGGAGGCATGAAAAGGGATATTTCCAAATCATTTTCAATTGTCATAATTGTCAACAAGTCAAACATGAGCATCAAAGGCCGGGTCGCCTAACCCAAGACATATAGTTTCCTACTAGGAAGTGGGAGGTAATTAATATGGATTTTTGGTTGGGTTGCCCAAGTCTAGAAAAGGTATTGATTCTATTTGGATTGTGGTTGATAGGATAACAAAATCGGCTCATTTTCTACCGGTTAAGACCACATATAGGGATGAAGATTATGAAAGGTTATGCATCCATGACTTGGTGAGGTTGCATGGGATTCATTTGTCCACCATATCGGATCATAGTGCTCAATTTACCTCACATTTTTTAAGGTCATTCCAAAGGGGTCTCGGTACTAGAGTTAAGATTTCTACGGCCTTCCACTCTCAAATGGATTGCCATGTCGAAAGGACCATCCAAACCTTGAGGATATGCTTAGAGCCTTTGTGTTAAGACCTTAAAGGTTGTTGGGATGATCATCTTCCATTGATTGAGTTTGCCTACAATAATAGTAATCATTTTAGCATCGATATGGCTCCTTTTGAGGCTCTCCATGGTAGACGTTGTAGATCACCGGTGGGGTGGTTTGACGTTAGTGAGGTGGACTTATTAGATCAGATCTAGTTATAAAGGCTCTTGAGAAGGTTAGGATGATTAGAGAAAGGTTAAAGATGGCCCAAAGTCGTCAAAAGTCTTATGTCAATGTGAGGAGAAAAGAGATTGAATTCAAAGTTGATGATTGTGTCTATTTGAAAGTGGCACCCATGAAGGTTGTAGTTCGTTTATACAAGAAGGTCAAGCTGATCCCAAGATATGTAGGTCCTTATAAGGTGACGAGAAGGGTTGGCAAGGTAGCTTATGAGTTGGAGTTGCCTAGGAAAATGGATTTGGTTAATCCGATGTTTCATGTGTCTATGTTGAGGAAATATGTAGGTAATTTGAATGTTATTGTGCCTCTTGATGTTGTTGGTTATGGTTTATTGAGGAATTTAAGGCTCCATGCATGTCTTATGAGTTGAATGACTATATTATGATGAAATAATGATGAATCAAATATATGTATATGAGTACTATATGATGATAAATGAATGTATGTATATGGTATTCTCTATATAATGTTGGAATGTGACTATGCCCTACTCGGGGCTTACACACCAGGTAACCATATCAACGGATTCGTACCTTGATAACCTATTAGAGGGTTTGTACTCTGGCACCACGGGTGGTTGATTGTGACTATCTATCAACCTTGTTGGAGGTTTGTACTCCAGTACAAAGGCTGGTAGGGTGCGAGGATCCACCAACCTATCGAGGGGTTTGTACTTCGACACCACGAGAGGCAGGATGCAATGATCCACTAACCTATTGACTGGGTTTGTACCTCAATCACCAAGGGTGGTAAGATGTGATGATCCACCAATAGTCTAATGGTCTCTTCTTACACATATGTTATGTCCTATGTAAGTATGTTTTACTTAAGAATTAATTATATAGCCATATTGTTACTATACTAGCTAATGTTTATCTCTATGCATTTTGACTATGGTGCCCATCTGTTATTGCATTACGTGCTACATACTTAGTACATTTAAACGTACTAACACATACTCTATGCCTACAAGATATCACCATGTAGGAACTGGAGCACTGCTTGATCCTCCTCCTCCTTCACTTGGCTAGTTTGATTGTCTTAAAGCTTATTGGTGAGTCCTTTATTTTGGCGCATTGCTTATGAACTCTTGTTATGTACCTAAACTATCTTCCTTTTGGTTATGTAGTGACTATGAGGGTGAGCCGAGTTGCTTGTCTTGACCCCTTATCTATGTAGTAGAGGTATTGTTGGACATGATATGTATCTATATTATTATTCTTGACTCTCTTAATTCTTGATGTTATGATATGAAAGTTTTTTCTTAGTGTCAATTCCCTTGCTTATGCTTATTTCTTATTGTCATTTTAAATGCTTCTGCGAGCAAGGATGTGTAATGTTATGCTATTTAGCATATTGGTGGTTCCTTCGAGTTTCCCATTCGCCGATTACGTCTAGGCTTTAGGCCTTGGTCCTGACAGTTCTTCGATGTAAGAGGCGATTGCTCGTGAGAGAGAGCCAATATCATGACTTGTTCGACACATTAAACAGTACTATATGCCTTTAAGATATAAAATAATCTTATATTGATGAGAAAGTTATAACAACAAAGTTATATTACAATACAAGTTACATCCTACATAAACCTATAGTTTTAACATGTTTCTCAAAGAAGTCTCTTGATGTCACCTTCGTAAAGTGATCAGCTACCATTTCACGAGTTGGAATGTTTTGTAAATTCACTTCTCCACTTGCTACTATATCTCTTACAAAATTATACTTGATATTAATGTGTTTAGTTTTTGCTGTGATACTTAGGATCCTTTGTATATGCAATAATTTCCTAACTATCACAATATAAAGTCCTGGACCTTTAGGATTCTTTTCAATATTCAAATTCTCAAAGAAACGCTATAACCAAACAACTTCTTGTACTGCAGATGCACAAGCTACAAGCTTAGATTTCATGGTTAAAAGAGTTGTGCAAGTTTGTTTTTTGCTTTTCCAGAAAATGATACCACCATTGAGCAAAAAAATATAATTTGAAGTGGATTTTCTATCACTTTGATCACCAGCCCAATCAGCATCGGTGTAGCCTCTCAAGAGAAAATCAAATCTACTATAACACAGTGAACAATTTGCAGTTTCCTTTAGACATCAAAATATTCTCTTCACTACCTTCCAATGATATCTTCCGAGATTCAATTGATATCTGCTTCTCAGACTTATGGCATAACAAATATCTAGTCTAATACATATCATCAGACTCCCAATAGCACTAAAATATAGAACTTGATACATTGTTCCTTCTCTTTATCACTTCTGTGACACATTTCAGTGCTTAAAATTTCACTTCTAGATATTGCAGTATTCATGGGCTTGCAACTACTTATTCCAAAACATTCCAATATTTTCCTTATGTAGTTTCTTGAGACAAACTCCAAGATTTCTTGGAACGATCTCTTTAGATCTTAACACCTAATATGTAGTCTGCTTCACCCATATCTTTTATATCAAATGACTTTGAAAATCATGAATTGATAGTTTTCAAATACGCCAAATCATTTCCCACTAATAAACTTTTCATTGGATCTTTTCACATATATGCAATAGTCTTCATTGATCATGATGAAATCTAACAAATCACCTCTCTGTGAAATCTCAAGTACCATTGCCTTAAAGATTGCTTCAGGCCACAAATGGATCCTTTTAATTTACAAACTTTCTTCTCTTAGCCTTTAACATGAAACTTACAGGTTTTTCCATATAGATTTCCTCATTTAATTCTCCATTAACAAAAGCAGTCTTCATATCCATTTGATTTAATTTTAAATATAAACGTGTAACTATAGTCTAAAGTGGTCGAGTAGAGGTAAATATCACAACTGTTGAAAAGGTTTCCTCATAATTTATTCCAACTTCTTGAGTAAAACCTTTAGTCACTAGACGAGCCTTGTATCTTTATATTGACACATTCAATTTACGTTTAACTTTGAGAATCCACTTATTCCTAGTAGCTTTACATCCTTGTGAAAGGTCAATTAGATCCCATACTTTGTTGGTTTTCATGGACTCTAATTTTTCTTCCATCGCTTTCAACCATTTATCCTATCCTTAGTCACATAGTTAGGTTCATCCAACTCTGTAGGAGATACCAAGAAAACATAATCCTCAATCTAATAAGATCATTTAGGACTCCTTTTCTAGTACTTATTATGCAGTTGAAATTCAGATTCCTCTATAGGAATTTTTGATTCAAAGCTCCCACTTGGACTAGGAATCATCTCTTTATCATTTGCCTTATAGATCGTATCTGATGACATTCTCTGATCTTCTGAATTCAATATTTCGTACAGAGGCTCACCTTCAAGTATATCATTCCATTTCAAAAAATATATTCTCTAAAAATGTGACATATCGTGATTTAACTTCAGTCACACTTCCATTTTTCAACTCATCAATGAACACATACCTTTTGGAGCGTTCAGAGTATCTAATGAAGATACATTTTTTTTCTTTTGGACTTAATTTACCAAACTCACCTAGATGATCTTTAACGTAAGCAACACAACCCCAATATCATAGATCATTAAGGTTTGTTTTATGACTAGTCCAAAGTTTAAAAGGAGTGAAAGTTACTAATTTAGAAGACACTTTATTCAAAATGTAGGTTGCAGTTAATAATGCATCTGCCCAAAAGGAGATAGGCAAGTTCACCTGTGCCATCATTGACCTTACCATATACAACAATGTCATATTCCTTCTTTTAGGCACACCATTTTGTTGGTGTGTAAGGAGTAGTTAATTGTCTCATTATGCCCTTTTCATTTTCATAACTCTTCAAATTGATTTGACAGATATTCACGTCCTCAGTCGATTCTCAGAACCTTTATCCTTTTATCCAATTGATTTTCAACTTCATTCATATATCTTTTAAAGCACTCTAGTACTTCAGATTTATGAGAAATCATATAGACATAATCAAAGCGCATGAAATCATCAACAAATGTAATAAAATATATGTCACCAGACCTTGCTTTCACATTCATTGGACCACAAATATTGGACTAATTTAAGTGGAAACTTAGCTCTCTTAGCTTTCCCAAATGGTTTTGTTTTCGCGTAATCTTTCAAGCAAAACAATTTCATAAGTGGACAAGTCAAGTTTAGTTAAAGGACCTAAATGTCCTTCTTTTGTCAACCTATTTATTCGTTCTTCCCTATGTGACCTAATATTGCATTCCATGTAACAAAATCAATATCATTATTACTTGAAAAATATGTAATTACAAAATGGTCAACATAATAGTCTTAAATTTAAAGATTACAATCTAAATAATGAAACAATCATAACATAGTCAAAAATTATATAAAACATCATTTAGTGTTATTCTAATACCATTACAACTAAAAATTACATTGAAACCTTCATCTAAAAGCACTAAAATAGATACTAAGTTTCATCGGATCTCTGGAGCATAAAGAGCGTCATGGAACATCAGGGATCGCCACCACACAAACCAATTTTGCAAGTGTCTATTTCCTTGACTTCTAGTCTTGCATTATTCCCCATATAAATCCATCTAGATCCAGATGTAACTCAATGAAACTCCACAAATGCTTCTCGATCTCAACTCACATAGTTGGTGGATCTTGAATCTACAATCCACATAGGATAAGATTCAGTTAGTAAAGAAGTGCTTGCAAGATATACAACACTTGAAGAAGCATTTATAAATGCTACCTTTTTCGGCTCGGTACACTCATGAGCGAAATGCCCCAGAACATGGCAATTGTAGCACTTTAACTTGCTTTTGTGTTTTTTCTTAAAAACCATTTTCCTTTCTTGGAATTTGGTTTGTTCTTTTTGTTAGAGGGTCCTTCCTCGGTCTCCTTACCCTTTCCTTTATTCTTTTAATCTTTTTTGCGCTTGAAGCCTGAAAATTTTATACCACTTGATTCAGTCACATAGACATTATCAGTAATTTTAGCAGCACCAAGCTGTTCGTCTTCAAGTTCAACATGTCGTGCAACAAAAAAAATATATGCTTTCATTATGAGACAGGTTAACCTTCAAATGTTCCCAACTATTAGGAAGGGAACAGATCATTGCTTGAACCTATTGTTCATCAAACAAAACGTGACCAACGTTCTTAAGTTGAGCTATCATGTTTGAGATCACCCTAAGGTGTTGCTTGATACTTTGATCATGATGCTTTTTCAAAGTGTCAAACTTGATAGTTAACTATCTCAGGTGAGTCAGAGAAGTGACCCCATACATTCCTCGCAAGTGAGTCTAAATCACATAAGCATTAGAAAATTTCTCATATACAGGAATCATTTTATCAATCACATAGCTTACAATTATTCCACGTACAAAGGAATTTGCCTTTTTCCAGGCTTTTATCAGTTTCAAGTTCTCTTTTGTGTTGAGAAGTGTTACCCTCTTCTGGCTGACAAAGTACATAATTTATGCCTTCGAGCACATTTTTCTCATCTAGGACATACCATATCTAATGACTCTAGTTGTCATAATTTTCACCATTCATTTTTTACCTTTGTTTAAGTCAGTAATAATATTTTTAGTAGTCATGTCTATAAGTTAGAGATAATTTAGCAAGTTTACTCATCAATTTAGGCATGTATAAATATACATTTATCGAGTTTAACTTGGACTCATATTCGCTGAAACATGTGGGACATCAGACCAACTCTCGATTCAATTCAAATTATCACCACTCTTAGGAAAGAAACTTAGTCCCTTACCTATACCATATGCCTATATCAAGTGTCATATAGATGGAAATGCATATAGAAAATGTGGAGTGTTACTTTTGACTGACTTTATTTACACTTTTTTTCTCTTGTAACTTCTTTGTTTCACTCACATAAGGAATCAAAACCACCTTCCCTAAAAATAGGGAAGTGGTTGGTGGTTATAACCACCTTCTCAATGGAGGTTAATCGTGTTAGGACCCATAACTTAACTTAAACCCCGAAAGTCCTTAATTGGTTTGATTTAATAAAGTTTGGGACCGAATGCAAAATTTCTTCTAAGTTTGGTCCTTAAGGATAATTTGAGGTGGGGTCAAAATGTATATGTGAGCTTTTGATTGGTCCAAGTGGTGTACTTATTGTCTATATATACAAGCATATATCTTGTACAAGATCAACAAGTTACATACTTAGAAAATTTTGAACAAACATTTTGAGCAAAGTTGTAGACCTCTGAGGTTGCTATAAGGTCGATTATTTGACGCTTCAAGCTTGGTATATTGAATCCCCTAAGTAGCGTGGTGGCGTTAGTTGGTCAAGAAAACGCCTAGTTTAGCGGCTACGAAGGATTTGAGTGTAGTGAAGGATTGAAAGGTATGTTGATTTTTATCTTTGTTTATGTTAATTAAAGATTATGAAGGTGTTAGGAATGTGTTAAAATGAAGGTAAAATGCGAAAATAGGATTGGTTGTTAATGGAATTACGGATTTTGAATTTGTGGTCGAATTGGGAACAAAATTGCATATGGCTATATATTGAATTATTGTCATATATTTGTGTTTACTTGTCATGGAAATAGTCTTTATGGGGTGAAAGAAGTGTTAGGAAACTATTCAAATGATTACATGAATGTTAGCGTGAATTGGAGTCCCGTCGAAGGTATATTGTTATGTTTTAGCATTGGTGGTTTGCCTTGGGCATTGGGGTGATGTATTATGGTTTTGAAATATATCGGAAGGCTTGAATATGGTAGATATAAGTTTAAATCACTGCTTCCCTATTTTACTATTTACGTTGCAATAGCGTCGTGTGGCGTCTTGATGTTGTGGTGGTATTGGAAAAGGTTTGTTGATGTTATGGGTTAATGTTGTTGTTGTTGATTGATTGATCATTTGAGCCGAGTGAATTCTCGAGGCAATGTATTTTAAGGGGAAATGCTGCCAAATTTTTTATAAATTTAGAACGAAAAAGTTAGGAATAAAAGTACGATATGGTTATTAATTGTTGGCATTATTGTAATTGTGTAGACATTGAACATTCGAAAGTCTAAGTTTGGATTGACCTTACATTAGAGCTAGTTGGCAAGGGAAATGGAGATATGTAAATATTTCCTACCCTTTGGCATGAATTAGTAATCTCATTCAATGTTATACATTTGAAAAGTCCCTTTCCTTTACAATTTGGGTCTAAAAATAATCTATGTTCATTTTTGGCCAATCATATGATAAATTTACTTCATCTTATATTTTTGAGTTTTGAACTAATGAATAGTGTTCGTTTGACCGGAATTAGAGAGTTGGAAAGCTATAAGTTCAATTTGTTCCGAAATTCCCTCTAAATGTGAATTTGAGCATTTTTGGCAAAATCTCATAAAAGAATAACTACTTGATTTCAAAAGTGAACATTAAAGTGTTTGAAACTAGTTTTTATGCATATGATTCTGACAACTCTATTCGTGCCCTTTTGGCCTCGTTCACCGATTCTCGAGCGGTTGATATCGTGCGCAGGTATAATTATATGTATATATGTATCTATATTCCAAAGTAGGTTGGATACGGCGGGTCGATTTGCCCATAGGCCGACTTTGCTTAGCTTGGAGACATAAGGAGTTGGGCTTGGGATGGCATCATGACGTGTGAGTGTTGGCCAAGTTCGTCCCGGCTCACGGGAGCGCGTGGCATCGTTGCCTCGTCTCCATAAACGGGCATGATGACTTCTATGCATTACGATACGTGAACATGTGGCGTCGTCGCCTTGGTTCACCTATCCTATGACGTGAGTATTTGGCCGATGTTCGCTTCGGCTCACTATGTTACAGTTGGAATTTGTGTTGGAGATTTTGGAGATTTGAAACTTCTGGTGTTATGCTGTGGTATGGCGCGAGTTTGGAGGTCGCCATCGTTCCCGTCTGATGTGCATTATTTTGATGTTTGAATAAATAAATATTTTGATGTTTACATACAGGTTTGACCTCTATATTTTCTTATTTGGATTATTACTCTTACTTACATTTTGGACTTTATGCTTTACATACTTGGTACGCATTTCGTATTGACCCCCTTTTTTCGGGGGTTGCGTTCATGCCCATAGGTACAGACGAACAGGTTAGAGGGCCGTCTTCTTAGGATCCTCGCCTACCATTGAAGTGCTCCCTTGCCTCAAGAGCAGTCTGTTGGTATTTACATGTTTTCTTATTTCCTGTGCTTTGCATTTGGTATACATTTGATGGTATGATGGGGCCTTATCCCGTCTTATGATCCAGTTTCTGTGTATAGAGGTTTTTGGATACATATGGGTGTGGGAACGGTGTTGGTGTGACATCATTTATATGATATGTTTGTTAGGCGATTCTGCCGCAGCGATGACCTTGTTGGCCTGCAAATATATATATATATATGGTAATGTTTGTTATTGCTTGGATCACTGTTTGCAGGTGAGGATAGTCAGTAAAACAGAGAAAACTCTGTCAAAATTTTGTGAAATTCCTTAGTTATTGTGAATGAAAATTCGATTTAGTGTTTGTCTGGGTGCCCAACCGGCACTAATCACGGCCCCTAGGTTGGGTCGTGAAAGAAGTGGTATCAGAGCGGTTAGTCCTCGAAGTGTCCACAAACCATGTCTAGTAGAGTTTTGTTTATCGGTATGTCGTGCACCACATCTATAAACACGAGGCTACAGGACATTAGGATGTTACTTTTCCTTCTGATCTTAGATCGTACGTTAGAGCGATGTTAATAGGGTGATTTGTCCCCCTGACAGAACTGATTTGTATTTCAGATATGTCGCTGAGGAAGCAACCAGTCGGCCGCAGAGGGAGGCCTGCAGCAGTAGATGGGGTCCGATGTGGTCGGGAAGCTACTCGGGCTCGTGATTAGCTGAAGTCGGAGATTGTACTCCCAACAGCGGGTTCGGTTACCCCACCAGCCCTAGAGGGCCAGGCATCAGAACCTCCAACTCCCCAGTCAGGCACAAAAATTGAGGAGCTACGGGAGGCAGTGCAGTTATTGACTTAGATTGTGGCCGGCCAGGCCCACAGACAGGACGCGGGGAGTAGTCAGGCAGCCTGTCAAGATAGTTCCCGGGCCTGTGATTGCTTGGCTTGTGGACCACCCGAGTTCTTTGGGTCCAAACCTTTGGAAGATCTTCAGTAGTTTGTGAGACAAGTGCAGCGTACATTAATGGTGATTGGGGCTTCCGAAGTAGAATTTGTAGAGTTGGCCTCCTATCGATTGCATGATGTTGTGGCAAACTGGTATGAATCGTGGCTGCTATCTCGAGGTGCAAATGCCCGACATGCAGTTTGGGGAGTGTTTACTGAAGCTTTTTTGCCTCACTTTTTACCTCCCAAGATCAGACACGCTAGGGAGGATAGATTTTTGATGTTGCGGCAGCGGGGCTAGTCGGTTCAGGAGTATATCTTGGAATTTGATTCTTTGGCTCGATATGTACCGGAACATGTTTCTAGCATGATGGATCGCATGCACCATTATATTGTTGGACTAGATATGTATTATGTGGATAGTTGCCTAGTGTTGGCTACCCAACCTGGGATAGATGTTGCTCGTATTCAAGCTAATGCCCAGGGGATGAAGGATCGTCGTCGTGGGCGCCAAGCGGGCAGGACTGATGATAGAGGGCCGCCAAAGAGGGCTAGGTCATTCGATTCAATAGCAGATTTTTGGGGCAGGTAGTTTCGGCCGCAGCTGAGTGGGACTCCTCCTCAACCGGTACGAAGAACACTTAGTAGACCTCCGGTAGGAGACCATCTGTCTTCAGTCAGTCAGGGGCAAGTCCGGGTTCCGGTGGTCAGCAGGGTTTTACTATGCCTTGGTGTTCTTTGTGTGGGAAACCTTATCCGGGGGAGTGCTTCCGTGCTACAGGTGCCTATTTTTTTTGTCGTCATCAGGGCCACTAAGTGCGTAATTATCCTAACAGAGCTGGTGCAGAAGGATCTTCCCAGACTTCTGGAGCAGAAGGGGCTTCTTCTGCTTCAGTGGCTATGACTCACGCGGGATAAGGTACTTCAGCAGTTATGGGTCATGGCAGAGGTCATGGTGGAGCTTTAGGTTCTAGCGGTGCTGTTAATCGTATTTATGCCCAATCTAGCTGACAGGATCAGGAGGCATAACCTAATGTGATTACAGGTACATTATTTGTTTATTCTCAAGCTATGTATGCATTGGTTGATTGTGGATCCACTTTGTCGTATATTTCTCCGTTGGTTGCATGCACAATTGATATAGAGTCTGAACCAATAGAACCTTCTGAGGTTGGGACACCGAAAGGTGAATCTATTATAGTTAGCAAGGTTTATAGAAACTGTCTGGTATCTGTTCTTGACAATCATACTTTGGTTGATTTGATAGAGCTAGACATGACGGATTTTGATGTAATTATGGGCATGGATTGGCTGGCTTCTTGCT
>JAOTQJ010182393.1:0-22937 GCA_025642045.1 Solanum sejunctum | reverse complement strand
TTTGCAAATTGGGTTTAAATATAATTTATGTTCTTTTTGGCCAATTCTATGATAAATAAACCTCATCCGTAATTCTTAATATTAGAATCCACGACTAATATTCGTTTGACCAAAAACTAAGTAGTTTGGAAACTATAAGTTTAATTTATTTTGAAATCACCATAAAATGTGAAGTTGAACAGTTTTAGAAAAAAAGGGATTCTTAGAAGAATAACTCTTTGATTTCATAAATGATAAATTAACATATTTCTAAGGTTTTGAAACTAGTTTTATGCATATGATTCTCACGACTCTGTTCATGCCCTGTTTCGCCTCGTTCACCGGTTCTTGGGCCGATTATTTCTTGCGCATGTATAATTATATGTATATATGTATATATATATATTCCAAAGTAGGTTGGATACGATGGGTCGATTTGTCCATGGGCCGACTTTACTTAGCTTGGAGACATAAGGAGCTGGGCTTGGGATGGCATCATGACGTGTGAGTGCTGGGCCGAGTTCACCCCGGCTCACGAGAGTGCGTGGCACCATCGCCTCGGCTCCATAAACAACCATGATGACCTTTATGCATTACGATACGTGAACGCTTGGCGCCGTCGCCCTGGTTCACCTATCCTATGACGTGAGTGCTTGGCCGCTGTTCGCCTCGACTCACTTGGGCTATAGTTGGGACTTGTGTTGGAGTTGTCGAAGATTTGTAATTTCTGGTGTTAGGCTGTGGTATGGTGCGAGTTTGGAGGTTGCCATCGTTCCCGTCCGATACACATTATTTTGATGGTTTAAAAAGAGAAATATTTGTTTATGTTTGTATACAGGTTTGAGTTATACATTTTGTTGGAATTATTATTTTTGTTCATATTTCGTACTTTCCGCTTTACATACTTGATATGCATTTCGTACTGACCACCTTTCTTTGGGGACTGCGTTCATGCCCGCAGGTACAGACGAACAGGTTAGAGAGTTGTCTTCTTAGGATCTCCGCCTACCGTTGAAGTGCTCCCTTGTCTCAGGAGCAGTCTATTAGTATATACATATTTTCTTATTTTTTGTACTTTGCATTTATGTATATTCGAGGGCACAATGGGGCCCTGTCCAGTCTTACGATTCTGTTTGTATGTATAGCGGTCTGTGGATACATGTGGGTATGGTATGTTTCGTGCGAGATGATTACGTATGTATAATACTTTTGTTGGGCAGTTCTACCGCAGCGGTGACCTTATTGGCCCGCTTATGTATATATTTATGTATGAATGTTTTTGGCATGCTGGGATTTTTATTTGCAGGTTTGGGTAGTCAGTAAAATAGAGGAAACTCTGCTGAAATTTCTGTAGAATACTTAGCTAACATAAATAGGAATTTGGTATGGTGTTATCTGGGTGTCCAATCGGCACTAGTCATGACCCCTGGGTTGGGTCGTGACACTCCAAGACATAATCGATTCTATGCTCTTTAAAGGAGGCAAGGTGTAGATGAGGTACCTAATATTTCTACTGGTATATTGAAGTTCCTTTGACTTAGATGTGTGTGCATTGATGGGTCTGGTGTGTCATTGTTTCTTTCTTTGCTCTTTTTGGTTACTAGTGAGATTCTTGTGTCTGTCCCAAGTTGCTATGTGAATTTTTTGGTTTCTACCCCTTTGTTGAGTCTATTGTTGCTAGAAGGTTCATAAGTATTGTTCCATGGTCATGTTGCGTCTAGGTCTTGCCCTGGGATTTTTGTTGGGTTGAATGAGGTGAGTTTTGAGACTATACTTGGAGTGGATTGGTTGCATACATATTATATCTCCTTTGATTGTAGTGCCATAGATTTAGATTCCAACTCCCTAGTAAACTCGTCTTTGAGTGGGAGGTGGTTAAAGAGGTAACAAAAGATGGAGGCCCAATTCTTGTCTTAAGGTACAATTGATTTCTAAGGGTTGCATGTATCGTCTTGTGAAATTAGGGGTGTTGAACCTAAGTTATCTTATTTATTGAGGTTTTTTTGGTGGTAGATGAGGCCTTGAATGTCATTTCCTATATGTTGAATTTTGGGTAGTATCTTTTATTCGGCTAGTGCACTGGCTATGTCTATAGGTCTCATGAATAGGGTCTTTAACCCCTACCTTATTATGTTTGTGAAGGTCCTTGGTATTGATATGTTGGTTTGTGTCCGAAAATGAGGAAGAACTTGTGAATCATTTGAGAGTGATGTTGTGAATTTTGACATATGTGAGGTTACTTGTGAATCATGGGAAGTAGGAGTCTTTGGAGTAACAAGATGGTGTTGGAGAAGTTCACTGGTTGACTAGGTTAGTAATGATATTGGGTAAAGTTGAGAATGGTTGTGTAGTGGTTTTGATGGTTTAAACTTTCTTTGGTTGGAGGGATCTAGTTTGAGCAAGGCCTTGATCCCGCCTTAATAGAGTTGGAGGTTTTGGGTGAAAGAGGGTAGAGTGGAGGTTGTCTCCCAAAGGGGAGATGGTGGTATATGGTACCAAGTAGACTAAGTGTGGTTAGGGCTAACAATCAAGTTCATGGTTTGTGAGTCCTTATAGACTATTGAAGAAGATTGGTGAGGTTGCCTACGGATGGGAATGACCTATGGATATCGATATGGTTTATTCGGTTTACATGCATCTATGGCAAGGTGTGTGGTGATCCAAGTGCTACGGCGGCATTCAAGGATTGGGGTGTGATGGAGTTCATTGAAACGTTCATCAAGTCAAAGGTGTCTCTCGAGGAGCCGAAGTACGCATGGAAAAGCAATATCTGTACCTCTTTCACTCAATTCAATCCTAATATAGCAACTGATACCTTCATGTGATTTCAAGTCTTAAATTCAGCCCTTATGTCATTGCATGCATTCATGTTTACATTGGCAAGTTTATGATGATTTTTACACTTATGTTGAGATTTTTGAAATGATGCTTAAGTGCGTTGTTGCATCCTTGTGTGGGCTTAAATTATGTTGCTTAAGTCTATTGTATAACTTTCTTTGACATGCAGGGATAAATGTTTCCAAGGGAGAGAAATTGAAATGACCCCAAAAGTGTCCAAAAATGTGCCTCGAAAGTGTCTACAATCGTAATTTCTATATATCTCAAAATCCGTGTGTGATATCAAATATTTGACTTGATATTCTTGATCGGGGGGTCAAATTGAATGAAAAATAGGTCTAACCCCGATTTTGGAGTAAACAAATCGCAATTTCATTTTTCCAAAATTTTGATTTCTAGAATCAATCCATGATTGTGCCACGATGTGCAGCCGTCGCAGACTTGTGTAAATTTTACCTCCATGATAGGTCTGTGTCATGGACCAGATAATGACCTGTGTATTTTATTACCAGTGATTTTTATCTTGGTCCAAAGCTTTTCTGTCTTGGGCCTAAGTTTTTCCATGCATGAAAATACCGATGCTTAGCCTTATGTCGCCCTCATATCATTTAAGACATTCCCAAATACTTTCTCAGACACTTAGACAATATTTTCTCTCCAAATTTCAAGTTCCAAAACTCATCCGGATCATAAGGTTCTCATTCAAGGTTCAAGTCTCCATCTCCAATCTTCTTCAAGGATTATCCAAAGTCAAGGTATATGGGTTTCTTTCATGGGTTCCTTTCATCCATGATTCCCAAGATTTATGTTATCTAAAATTGCATGATTTAAAGTTGATTTACTCATGGGTCTTACTTATTATAAATTTTATTGGACATTATGCTGGGGTTTCATGAAATTGTGATTGTTTTAGCATGTTTTGAGCTATGAACCTAAGATTTATTCTGGAATTTGATGAAGTATTTTGATGTAAATTTCTTGAGGGTGTTACCCAGTATCTATTGATGGTTCTAAATTGAATTATGTAGCATGATAATACTCTTGAATTGCATGATTTTACACTACCACTACACACCCGCCAAGTGTTTGATAAAATATCCGATTATGGATTCTTGAGTTGTTGAAGATCTAAAGCATGGAATATGAGTTGAATGACTTTATGATGATGATAGTAATGTTTATATGAGTCATTTCCATGAAAAAGTACCTATAATATTGCAAGTAGATTGTTGGGTTCCCATGTTTGTTGTGCTTTTGAAAGAAATGGAGAAGGCCCTCTCTTAATACTTGAAATGTAATGCTTTGATGAGCTAGTTCTATGATTACTACCAAAAATTCCATGTCGTAAGGTAGAGTGACTAATTATTCCTACTGAAAAGATCATATCATAAGGTATGAATATCCTACTGAAAAGGCTATGCTGTAAGGTAGAATGACAAATAGTTCCTACCGAAAAGATTATATCGTAAGGTATGGACACCCTACCAAAAAGGGCATGCCATATGGTGGAAAGACTAATGGTTTTCACTGAAAAAATCATATCATAAAGTGTAGACATTCTATCAAAAAGGCCATGCCGTAAGGTAGAATGAATCACGGTTCCTACGCAAAAGATTATTTCATAAAATAGGGGACATCTTATACTATCTACCTAAAAGGACTGTGTCGTATGGTAGGACTATTGATAACACTCTCCAAAAAGGTTATACCATAAGGCGAGTGGGGGCCATTTGGCCCATTTCATGAAGGTTGGTAAAAATGGTTTGAGTATGTATTACATATTGAGTTCACATTCCTTGTTCATGATTGACAAGCGTGTTTTATCTTAAGCATTGATCATACATGTCATATAGCTATTATGATATCTATTGCTTATCATTATGCATTTTGAGTATTTTTCCTATCTCTTGTTGCATTGCATCCTGCATACTTAGTACATTCGAATGTATTAACACATACTCTATTTCTACATGATGTTACCATGTTGGGATCGGAGCACTGATTGGTCATCCTCCTCCTCGTGACTAG
Organism: Solanum sejunctum; assembly: GCA_025642045.1. Classification (NCBI taxonomy): domain Eukaryota; kingdom Viridiplantae; phylum Streptophyta; class Magnoliopsida; order Solanales; family Solanaceae; genus Solanum; species Solanum sejunctum. The sequence goes on along the minus strand of JAOTQJ010182393.1, from coordinate 18,092 downwards.
TACTTCCATTCAAAGCTAGTTGGTGAATCCTCAAATCCGGGGATAATGACTTTCATCTCATGTTATGTATTAAGACTCTTTTTACTTTAATGTATACTTATGAATATGAGGGTGAGCCTGGTTGCTTGTCTCTCCCCGCTTTTATCTATGTAGTAAAGGTATTGTTGGATAAGTTATATATTTATGCTATGAGAATTGACTCTCTCATTTCTTATGTTTATGGTATCAAAGAGGTCCCTTAGTCCCGTTTTCTCCTTTATTTTTGTTACCTCTTATCATTGATTTTAATTGCTTCTGTGTCCAAGGATGTGTAATGATATGCAAAGACGCTTATTTGAGATTCCTTTAGGTTCCCCATTCGCCGATCACTGCTAGGTCCTAGGTCCGGGTTGTGATATTTAGTCAATAAATTAAATTTTTTCAGGAGTCTTAATTTAATTGATTGGTGTCAGTAATTCTAACGCGGGTGGTTAAATAAGATGCAATAGTAGATTTTAAAAACAATATTGAGGAGTACAGTTACACATTTTTAGTGGAATGATATGTTGTTCTTTTACAATATGATTAATTTGTTCTTTTGAGAATAATTATCATAAATGAAAGTCTTGTAAAATATATCTTTGTTTCCTACTATGCCTAATTAATTAGTCAGTTTTGAGGAAAAAGTTTTTTATTGAAATAAAATTAGTGGGTTTTATCATATATTAAAACATTGATTTAGAAATATTTTAAATTAAAAATGGGGATCAAAAACATTTTTCAATAAATAAATCAGTGGATTTATTATGTAATAAAATGCTGATTTGGTAATATTTCAATTAATTATTTTAAGTAAAAAGAATAAAAACATTTTTTCGTGGTTTAAGGGCTATTAACTACTCCTAAATATGCTCTAATAAGGGTTATCAATGTCTTCGTTTTCTTGATAAAGAATAAAAATGTTTTTGAGGTTTTTATTGTGTTTTTTTTATTAGCTTCTTAATAATCTCATAAACGTTAATATCCTTGGTCTATTTCTTCTGTTGGAGTGAAGAATAAAAATGGATCATTTTAGAGAAAAAGGAGAGATAGATACAGAAAAAATCATAAGTTCCTCAATTACTTAACAGCACAAGTTGTTGGCTGGATACTTTATTAGGAAATAGTAGAAGACCGAAGTCATGGATTCGTCTCTGGATTCAACTGTCAGAGAAGAAGTCGTCATTGAAAATTTTCAAAGGTTAATAATTTCTTTTGAACTTTAGTGTTTTCTATGATAGTAGTCATATTATATCTTAATTTTGTCAGAAGTTTGATCTTGTTAGTTGCTTCTGCTGTTTAATTTCTAACAATTGGTATCAAATGTCATCTTACATACATCCTGACAATGTAATATAAATATCATGGTATATCACAATTGACAGTTTGTGCATATGTTTTCCTATTTTATGATTAAAATATCATGTTCATGTGGTACTTATTTGATGATTTATTCATATAATTGAAAGTAAGTTTTTAACTTGGAATCTGAAAATTAATTTAAACATATGTTATATCAGTGTTTAATTTTATAGTTCAACTTGAGTGTTTAGAAGCTGTCATGAATAAATTAAAGTTGTGCATGAATGATTACAAAATCTCTCTGTGTGTTTTTTTCTAGCAAACGAAAAAAAATATTTTTTTTCATCTGCACTGCTATGATTGTTTTATTGTTCAAAATTGCTAATTTTTATGCATATCTATGTGATGAAGAAAAATAAAATTCAGGATGCACAAGTACCATGGAAGCACCTTGGCACTACCTGATGACATGGCTGACTGTGCCATGGTAGTACCTTGGCTTTCCTGATGCCACAACTGTTTGTGCCATGACAGGGCCTTGGCACTGCCTGATAGCATGAATGGAAGGGTAGTGACTCCACCATTAAAGGTCAATTTATCTCCTACTATAAGGCTCGAAAGATGACCTCCAAGGGGTGTACTTATCATATTGTGAGGATTAACGATATAGACTCTGAGTCACCTACTCTTAAATCAGTGTCGGTAATGAATAAGTTTCCATATGTGCTTCCCAAAGACTTACCTAGTATTCCTCTAGAAAAGGAAGTATAATTTGAAATAGATCTTCTCCCGGACACTCATCCTATCTCTATTCCTCCTTATTGTATGGATTTAGCTGAGTTGAAGGAGTTAAAGTATCAACTGAAAGATTTCTAGGAGAAAGGTTTCATTGGGCCAAGTATATCTCCCTGTGGTGCTTCAGTGTTGTTTATAAGAAAGAAAGATGGATCTCTTTGGATGTGCATTGACTATAAGCAATCGAATAAGTTAACTATCAAGAATAATTATCTATTGCCTAGGATCAATAACTTCTTTGACCAACTTCAAGGGACTATCTACTTTTCAAAGATTGACCTCTGTTTCGAGTATCATCAGTTGAAATTTAACTAGTGTGATATTCCAAAACAGCTTTCAGAGTAGGTATAGGCACTTTGAATTTGTGGTAATGTCATTTGGTTTAACTAATACCCCAGCCGTGTTTATGAATCTTATAAACTGAGTGTTCAAGCCATTCCTCGATAGTTTTATGGTTGTCTTAATTGATGATAGTCACATATATTCCTGAAGTGAGCAGAAGCATATGGATCGTTTGCGGTTGGTTCTTCAAAGCTTGGGGGAAAAAAATTGTGTGCCATGTTTAGCAAATATGAGTTTTGGTTGGGTGAAGTTGCTTTCTTATTCATATATTGTCTAGTGATAGTATTAAGGTTAAGCCGGAGAAGATTGAGACCATGAAGAATTGGCCTAGACCATTGACTCGTTCTTTAAGTATTCAAAATTTTCTTGGTTGTCTGGCTATTATAGGAGGTTTGTTGAAGGGTTCTTATCTATTGCATCCCCGTTGACTAAATCGACCCAAAAGAAAGTTAAGTTTGTGTGGTCAAATGAATGTGAGAAATGTTTTCAAACTTCAAAGGATCGGCTTACATCGACTCCTTTTTTGACCTTACCAAATGGTTTGGATGGGTTTCTAGTGTATTACGATGCCTCTTGGATTAGGTTGGGTCATGTACTTATGCAACATGGTAAGGTTATAGCATATGCATCAAGGAAATTGAAAATGCATGAACATAATTACCTAACTTACGCTTGAGTTAGCGGAGGTGGTATTTTCTTCGAAAATTTGGAGACACTATTTGTACGGGGGGGCGTGTTGATGTTTTCATAGATCACAAGAGTTTGCAATATGTGTTCACTCAAAGGGATCTTAACTTGAGGAAAATGAGATGTTTGGAACTCCTAAAGACTACGACATGAGTGTTCAATATTACCTAGGCAAGACCAATGTTGTAGCTGATGCTCTTAGTAGGCTATCTATGGGAAGCATGGCTAATGTTTAGGAAGATTAGAAGAAATTATCAAAGGATGTTCACCGACTAGCGAGGTGGGTATTACGTTGGTCGACTCTAATGATGGTGGTATTTATGTTCAAAATGGGGCCAAATCTTTGGTGGTTGTTGATGTAAAGGCTAAGGAAGACCTATATCCATCATTGGTTGTATTGAAGAAATTAGTTGCCAAAACGAAAATTGAGGTTTTTATCACGACCCAAGCCTAGGGCCTAGACATGACCCAAGCCTAGGGCCCAAACAAGCCTCTTAATTTGACATTACACATCCTTGGTCATGGAAGTATATAAAAGGCATAAAGTAGGTAAAAAGGAACAAGGGGCTAAGGGATAGCTTGTCAAAACATCAAAATCAAAGACAAGGAGTCATAACTCATATCACAAATACACAACTTATCCAACAAACACCTCTAAATACATAGATAGAGTAGGGGCAAAGACAAAGCTACCGAGCTCACCATCATAGTTAACAGAACATAAGTTAGTGTCTCAATACATAGATAATAGTAACATAGACTAAGGTCCCCAAAATGGAGGACTCACCAACAAGCTTGGAATAGCACCGAATAATCACATGGAGGAGGAGGAGGATCAACTTGAGCACCGGTTCCTAAATAGTGATATCATGTAGGCAAGAGTATGTGTTAGTATATTTGAATGTACTAAGTAAATGGGACGCAATGCAACAAGAAATCGACATCATGATCAAAATGTATAGCAATAGGCAATGAGCATATTAGAGCAAGATGGCATGTATAAGCAATGCATAAGTAAAACATGCTTAAATAACTCATGCTCATATAAAGTATCATATCTGAAGAATAGATCAAGCTAGATTTCCAAATGTATAACCCATTGGTAGGTTAGTGATGATGCCCCCTATCACTTAGGCGGATGAGTACTAACCCTCATCTCAGTTGGTGATAGTACCAAACCATCACCAAGGTAGATGAGTACTAACCCTCATCTTGGTTAGTGATAATGCTGTCCCAACACCTAGGTTGAGAAGTACTAACCCTTATCTCGGTTGGTGATAATGCTGCCCCATCACCTAGGTGGAGTAGTACAAAGCCTTCCCTCAGTTGATGAGACAAACTCCCACCTCGGTTAGTGATAATGCAGCCCCATTATATAGGTGGAGAAGTACAACCCCTTTCCTCAGTTGATAAGTACAAACCCCTACGTCAGTTATCCAGGTCCTTAGACCTCCCGAATTGGTCATAGTCTAATGCAACACTTGTATATAGAGTATATCATGTACCTAAGCTCATTTCATCATCATATAGTCAATAATATCATATCTCATGCTTTGGACCTTCAACACCTCTAGAAACTACATCTGGACTTTTTATCAATTACTTAGAGGGTGTGTAATGTTAGTATAAGATCATGAAATGTGGAGATGAAATTATACTGGAAAACCCATTATAAAATGATAAATCAATACCTTGTAACACCCTCAAGAAACATACATCAACACCCTTCTAAAAATCTTACAATAGATCAAGGGTTTATAGCTCAAAACATAGCAAACAATCACAATTTCACATAGCCTTAACTTAGTGTGCAGTGAATTTTATAATAATCAACACCCATTTGTAAGTCAACTTTAAATCATGCAATTTGAGAAAAACGTAGGGTTGGGTATCATGGGTGAAATGAACCCATAAAATAAACCCACATACCTTAGGTCTAGAGTTGCTTGGAATTGAGATTGGGAAGAATAGAGACTTGGGAATGATCTTTGAATCCAATCTTGTTCTTGGGTTTCCTTGAAATTAAATTTTAGATTGATGGAGGATTTTGAAAAATTTTAGAGTGTATTTGAGATTAGAGTAAGCGTTTGACCCTTTGGAACCTTGTTTAGGTCTTTTAGGAAGGTTAAGATAGCATTGGAAGTCTAAAAAGGGCATTATAGTAATTAGCATTAATGAAAATGCAATTAGTAAATGAATTGAAAATTTAGCAAAGTGTTTCCCCAGGTAAGGTCTCACGGATTGTGTGGCACTCCTGGGGTCGTGTGGAGTGCCCTTAATAAGGTACTTTGTCCAAAAAGTGAAGTTGGAAATCGATTTGAAAAAGACATCTCGCTATGACCACGGAGGCCCTCACGGGTTGTGTGCAGCCTCACAGCCCGTGTGGAGGCTCGTGGAACCATACTTGGTGTAGAAAAATGTTGCCCAGGCTTAACACCAAGGGCCACAACCCGTGTGGGTGGTCATGGTCCATTCCTTAGTCTCAAACTCACTTTCACGCATACCAAGCCTTCCTTACTCACCTTCATGCCTCTCCTCATGACTAGTGGTAAGCCTCACGTACCATGCCACTCATTGTGGTCCATGAATTAGGATCAAAATGGGTTTTTCCCAGCTTCACATGCCTCACATGACCTATACAAGTCACTACTGCACGTATAGGTGCCCGTGTGACCTCACTGCATGAGAGGGTCTTACAAAAATAATCATAACTCACTCATCTGACCATGGAATGAGGTGAAACTAAGTGAGTTGTGAAGATAAATCAAAATGATTTCATTTGACATGTCATTGGCCACCCAGTTCCAAGTAGATAAAAGTTATGCTAGTTTAAAGTTGACCTTTGTTTGAATCATCACCAAAAACTCAACTTTTAGGGAAGTCTTAAACTCGTTTATGTACTAGGATCTCCCATGAATCTAATACACCCCCAACCTAACCAAATGAGGCTTGAAACATGGATATACAAGATCATAAATTTATAGGGTGTCATAATATCTCCACCTTGGGAACATTCATCCCCGAATGTAAAGGAAACGTACATAAGAAAGGTAGCTATGAAGATTTTAACCTAACATGGATGCAACAAATGTATCTAAACATGATTTTAAAAAGTCTCAACATGAACATCAAAATTTTCCATAAAACCTTGCCCATATAATGCATACAAGGGCTTCAGGCCAAAAATAATTAAGACTTGAAATCGCATATGGGACTTAGGATTAGTACCTTAGGCTTGAGTGGAGTGGAAACGATAAGGATACCACTTTTGCATGTCTGCTTCGGCCTCCCATGTAGCACTTTTGACTTGTCAGTTCTTCCAAAGGACCTTAGCAGATGTCACTTCCTTGTTCCTCAATCTCTTCACTTGCCTATCTAAAATCTGAACCAAAACCTCCTTATAAGTCAAGTTATCCTCAACAACGCCCACCACATCAAGAGGTACAATGGCATTAGGATCACCCACACATTTTGTCAACATAGAGACATGGAATTCACTAGGTAACTTAAACTCATAAGCTACCTTGCCAACCCTATTCATTACCTCATAAGGACCAACATATCTTGGACTCAACTTCCTATTTTTACCAAAATGAACCACACCTTTCATTGGAGAAACTTTCAAATAGACCCAATCACTCACTTTGAACTCAAGCTCTCTTCTTCTCACATCGCAATATGATTTTTGATAACTTTGGGCCATTCTCAACCTATCCCTAATCATCCTAACCTTCTCAAGAGCCTCTATAACTAGATCCAGTCCCAATATAGCCACTTCTCCAACCTCAAACCAACCCACTGATATTCTACAATGCCTCTCATAAAGAGCCTCAAAAGGAGCCATACCGATGCTAGAGTGATAGCTATTATTATAGGCAAACTCAATCAAAGGAAGATGGTCATCCCAACTACCCCTCAACTCTAATACACATGCTCTAAGTATATCTTCAAGGGTTTGAATGGCTTTTTTAGCTTGGCTATCCATTTGGGGGTGAAAGTTCGTACTGAGGTGAACTTTGTACCAAGACCCCTTTGAAAAGACCTGCAAAAGTTTGTGAAATGAATTATGCACCCTAATCTAATATGATGGATAAAGGAACCTCCTGTAACCTAACTAACTCATGGATCTACAACCTTGCATATCCTCAGCCTCGTATGTAGTCTTAACTGGTAGAAAGTGAGTCCATTTCGTCATTTTATCAACCACCACCCATATGGAATAAAAACCTTTTCTAGTCTAGGGCAACCCAACCACGAAATTATTATTAATCACCTCCTACTTCCAAGTAGGAATCTCTATGTCTTGGGTAGGCCACCTGAACTTTGATGTTTGCCTTTGACTTGTTGACAACTATGGCAACCGAAAACAAATTTAGCAATGTCCCTCTTCATGCCTCCCTACCAATACACACCTCTTAAGTACCTATACATCTTGGTGGAATAAAGGGGGATAGAATAAGAATAATTATGGGACACATCAAGGATTTTCTCCCTCAAACCATCAACATAAGGTACACACAACCTACCTTGGTACCTAAGGGCACCATATCCCCCTTAGGAGAAAACCTCTACTTTGCCCTCTTTCACCAAGGCCTTCAATTAAAGTAAGAAGGAGCCAAGATATTGTTTTGCTATCACCTCATCAATAAAAGAAGATTTGGAAACATTAACAAAACCCAGATGATTACCTGCCTCTTTTAACCTAACCCCCAATCTTGCAAATCGATGCACCTCCCTAGACATCTCCATAACACCACCATTAACATGAGCTAGGCTACCAATAGACAGCTAACTCAAAGCATCTGCTACCACATTTGTCTTCCCCGGATGGTAATGCATACTCATGTCATATTCCTTAAGAATTTCTAACCACCTTTTTTGTCTCAAGTTGATGTGTTTTTGAGTGAAGACATATTGGAGGCTCTTATGATCGGCGAACACATTGACATGCACCCCATACAAATAATGACGCCAAATCTTTAATGCAAACACCACGGTGGCCAATGCAAGTTCATGGGTAGGGTAGTTCTTTTCATGCACCTTGAGTTGGCTAGAAGCATATGCTATGACCTTACTATTTTGCATTAGCACACAACCCAAACACACTCTAGAAGCATTAGGATACATAACAAATCCCTCAAGTGCATCCAATAGTGATAATATAGGAGCAAACATAAGTTTATCTTTCAATGTTTGGAAGCTCCTCTCACATTCATCGGTCCACACAAACGTAACATTCTTTTGAGTCAATTTTGTCATAAGGGATACAATGGAGGAGAACCCATTCACAAACCTTCTATAGTAACCCGCAAGGCCCAAGAAGCTCATAATATCCGCAGGGTTAATGGTCTAGGCCAATTCCTAATAACATCAATTTTCTTAGGATCCATTTTTTATACCATCCCCCGACACCACATGACCCAAGAATGTAACCTCCTTCAACCAAAATTCATACTATAGCATACAATTTCTCCTCCCTCAATCTTTGCAACAGAACCCTCAAGTGACCTATATGCTCCTCCCTACTATGTGAATAGATCAAATATCATCAATGAAGACCACAACAAGGAATCAAAGTAGGGTTTGAAGACCCTATTCATTAGGTCCATGAAGATGGCTGGTGCATTAGTCAACCTAAAGGACATCACCACAAATTCATAATGTTCATATCTAGTCCAGAAGGCCATCTTGGGAATATCACACTCCCTTACCTTCAATTGATGATACCTGGATCGAAGATTAATCTTAGAGAAAAAGCTAGCCCCTTGCAATTAGTCAAACAAGTCATCAATTCTTGGAAGAGGATGTCTATTCTTTGTAGTAACCCTATTGAGTTACTGATAGTCAATACACATTCTAAGTGACCCATCCTTTTTTTTTCATAAACAGCATTGGGGCACCCCAAGGTGATTGACTAGGTCTAAAGAATCCCTTCTCCAACAAATCTTTCAATTGCACCTTCAACTCCTTCAACTTTGTCGGGGCCATATGATAAGGGGGAGTGGAGATAGGTTGGGTATCGGGAGTGAGATTTATACTAAAATCTATCTCCCTTTCGGGAGAGACCTCGAGAAGGTCATTTGGGAAGATATCAAGAAACTCATTTACAATCGCATAGATTTATTAATCCTAGATCTAGGATCAACCACCAAATGAGGAGCATACTTTGAAAGTTGATTAAACTTGAGGGCATGCTCCCTCACACTTATAACACCTTATTTCAAGTTCATAAAATCCACCAACTTTTCTTCCCTAAGCTAAAGAGGGAAAAACCCAATAGAAGAAAGCCAATTTGAACTCCTCCTAAAGTATCACATAACATTCCTTTCTCCCCCTTCCATTGATTATACCAAATTTAGGCTACCCGCTTGATTTGGTATGCCGCCAACTTCTCTTTTATTCGGTTTAACACATATAATATTCAAGATTTTGTAGACCTTATCAATGAACTCTTATGGGTCTTGCTCTACCTTTGACCCATAGAAAACTAGAGGATTCATCCTCATGAGATCTCTTACCCTAGCTCTAGGGGTAGTAGCATGAGGGGATTGTCCCCTCATTGGATTTGGTTGGCCACCACTTAGGCAAGCATAGTAAGAGCATCCCGGAGCTCACCATTGGTAGGTTGCTCCTCGGGGGTTTGGGCACGTCTACCTCTAGTGTTTGGCATCATCTGCCATAGAAAACAAGAATCATTAGGAGGGGAAAACTCACCACAACCCTATAGCATGACTTAGAATATGAAGAAGGGAAACATTTGCTAAAATGCCTTATAGCCTCCTACTCATAGTCATGGCACACTTCACAACTATGAATAGTTCTCTAATCGATGTGGTGTGTTGAACTTCAAGGATCTATCAACCTAGTGCTCTTATACCATATTTTTCACGACCCAAGCCTAGGGCCCAGAAGTGACACGACAAATGGGGAACTTGAAGGAACCCCAAACAAGCCTCTTAACTTCTCATTACACATCCTTGGTCATGGAAGCATATAAATGGCATAAATTAGGAATAAAAGAACAAGGGGCTAAGGGATAGCTTGTCAAAACATAAATATCAAAGACAAAGAGTCATAACTCATATCATAAATACATGACTTGTCCAACAAGCACCTCTAAATACATAGACAGAGTAGGGCCAAGACAAAGCTACCGAGCTCACCCTCATAGTCAATAGAACATAAGATAGTGTCTCAATACATATATAATAGTAACATAGACTAAGGTCCCCCAAATAGAGGACTCACTAACAAACTTGGAATAGCACGGACTAGCCATGTGGAAGAGGAGGAGGATCAACTTAAGCGCTGGTTCTTCTATGGTGATATCATGTAGGCAAGAGTATGCATTAGTATGTTTAAATGTACTATGTATATGGGATGCAATGCAATAAAAAATTGACATCATAATCAAAATTCATAGAAATAGGCAATGAGCATATTATAGCAAGATGGTATGTATGAATAATGTATAAGTAAAACATGTTTAAATAACTCATGCTTGTATAAAGTATCATATGTGAAGAATAAACCAAGTTAGATTTTCAAATGTACAAACATGTGGTAGGTTAGTTATGATGCGCTCCATCACTTAGGTGGATTATTACTAATACTCATCTCGGTTGGTCATAATGTCGCCCCATCACCTAAGTGGATGAGTACTAACCCTCATCTCAGTTGGTGATAATGCCACCATATTACCTAGGTGGAGAAGTACTAACCCTCATCTCGGTTGGTGATAGTGCCACTCTATCACCTAGGTGGAGAACCCTTGGCTCAGTTGATAAGTATAAACCCCTACCTTAGTTAGGGATAATACCAGCCCATCAGCTAGGTGGAGAAGTATGAACCGTTCCCTCGGTTGATGAGTACAAACCCCCACCTCGGTTATCCGGGTCCTTAGACCCCTCGGATTGGGCATGGTCTAATGCAACACTTATATATAGATTATGTCATTTACCTAAGTTCATTTCATCATCATATAGTCAGTAATATCATATCTCATGCTTTGGACCTTCAACACCTCAAGAAACTACATCCGAACATTTTATCAAACACTTAGAGGGTGTGTAATGCTAGTATAAGACCATGAAATATACAGATGAAATCATGCAACAAAACCAATTGTAAAACCATAAATCAACACCTTTCAATACCCTCAAGAAACATACATCAAGATTCCTCCTAAAATATTACAATTGATCAAGGGTTTATAGCTCAAAACATAGCAAACAATCACAATTTCACATAGCTTTAACTTAGTGTGTAGTGAATTTCATAATAATCAAGACCCATTTGTAAATCAACTTTAAATCATGCAATTGAGAAAAGGAGGGTTAGGTATCATAGGTGAAAGGAACCCATGAAAAAAATATACCTTAGGTCTAGATTTTTTTGGAGTTAAGATAGGGAAGAATGGAGGCTTGGAAATGATCATTGAATCTAATCTTATTCTTGGGTTTCCTTGAAATTGAATTGGAGCTTGATGGAGGCTTTTGAGAGAATTTAGAGTGTATTTTAAATGATAGTAATGAGTTTGATCCTTTGGAAGCTTGTTTAGGTCTTTTAGGATGGTTGAGATAGCATTGGAAGTCTGGAAAAAGGGCATTAGAGTAATCAGTAATTACAAAAATGCCATTAGTGAACGAATGGAAAATTTGGCAAAGTGTTGCTCCATGGAGGTTTCACGGGACGTATCGCACTCCACGGGTTGTGTTGTGTGCCCGTTACATGGTACTTAGTCCAAAAATTAAAGTTGGAAATCAATTGGAAAAAGATGTGTTGTCATGACCATGGAGGCCTCCATGGGTCATGTGGATCCTCACGACCCATATAGAGGCTTATGGAACCATACTTAGTGCTAGAAAATGTTACCGAGGCTCCACGCGAAGGGCCATGACCCATGCCACCCACCATGCCCCGTGTGGGTGGTCGTGGTTTATGCCTTAGCCTCAAACTTACCTCCATGTATACCAAGCCTCCCTTACTCACCTTCACACCCTCCTCACAACCAGTGGTAAGCCTCATGACCCATGCCAATTGTCGTGGTCCATGTTAGGCTCAAAATGGTTTTTCCCACCTCATATGCATCGCACGACCCGTAAAGCCACTATTGTTTATATAGGTGCTCGTGTGACCTTACTGCATGGGAGGGTCTTACAAAAATGATCATAACTCCCTTATCAGACAACAGAATGAGGTGAAACCAAGTGTGCTGTGAAGCTAACTTAAAGGGATTTCATTTAACATATTCTGGGCTAACCAGTTCTAAATGTCCCAAAAGTTATGCTAGTTTAAAGTTTACCCTTGCATGAACTATACCTAAAATTCAACCTTTAGGGAAGTCTTGAACTCGTTTAGGTACTAGGATTCTCCCATGGACCTAGTACACCCCAACCCTAACCAAATGAGACTTGAAACAGGGATATACAAGAGCATAAAGTTTTGGGGTATCATAGATTTCTCCCAAGGGGGAGATACTCCGGTATCAAGATCGGTTATATTTTCTAGATGTGGATGATCTGAGGAGGGTGATTGTGAGTGAAGCCCATAACTCTTATTATTCTATTAATCCGGGGTCTACAGAAAATGTATCAAGATTTGATAGAGGTGTATTGGTGGCTTGGTATGAAGAACGATATAGCCAAATTTGTGTCTAATGCCATAACTGCCAACAAGTGTAAGTATAGCCCCAAAGGCCCAGCGGGTTGATTCAAGACATTGAGATCCCCACTTAGAATTAGGAAGATGTGAACATGGACCTTGTGGTTGGTTTGCCTCGGACCCCAAGGCAATTTGACTCTATTTTGGTTATTATTGCTCGAATGACTATGTTTGCTCAATTTCTATCAATCAAGATTACTTTTGGTGCCAAACATTGTGCAAAGTTATACATATGAGAGTTCCTGAGGTTGCATACTATGCCTAGGTCAATCGTATCGGATCGTGGTACCTAATTTACCTGTCACTTTTGGAGCCATTTCAAAGAGGGCTCGACACTAAGGTAAAGTTGAGCCCGCTTTCATCCTTAACCCGATGGGTAATATGACAGGATAATTCATACCTTGGAGGGTAATTGGAATGACCATCTTCCATTCCTCGAGTTTGCTTATAATAATAGCTTTCATGCTATCATTGGTATGGCACCGTTTGAGGCTTTGTATGATAGGAGATGTAGGTCTCCAATAGGGTGGTTTGAGTTGGGAGAGAAGGCTCCCGGACTTGGTGTTAGTGGCTATGTAAAAAGTGAAGTTGATTAGGGAGAGATTCAAGATGGTCCAAAGTCACCAGAAGTCCTATTCGGATGTTAGAAACAGGGACCTTGAGTTTCATGTTGGTGATTCGGTGTATGTGAAAGTTTTTCCTATGAAGGATGTGATGCATTTTTGTAAGAAGCGAAAATTAAGTCCCTGGTATGTAGGCCCTTAGGAGATTGAGGAGTGAATTAGGAATGTTGCTTATAGGGTGGATTTGCCTCCAAATTTGAGCTCTATTCACTTGGTCTTCCATTTGTCCATGTGGAGGAAATTGGTTGGTGATCCTAGCAATATTGTTCCTTTGGAAGGTGTTGAGGTTGAGGAGAACTTATCTGATGAGGAGATTTCAGTGGAGATTTTGGATAGGCAAGTGAAATGACTTCATAATAAGGATGTGCCTTTGGTTAAGGTGCTTTGGAGAAATCAACACGTGGATAGTGCTATATAGGAGGTGGAGTCGGACAGATGAAGTGATATCCCCATCTTTTCCAATCTACTCAAGCCTAAGGCATTAGATTCATCCTCTTTTGAGTGGTCCAAACTCTTTCATTCCTGTGTCTAATAACATGACATGCATACAAGTGCACCAAAATGATTTTTTAAGTGATGTTTTAAATTATTTGAATACATTTGATGAGATTTACAATGACTACATGATTTTCAAATAATAAATTATGCATTGTATCTTGTGTTTAGAGGTTTCATGTTCTAAGTCAAGCCTTGCAAGCCTTGTTCTTGCATATTCGAGGACGAATGTTCCTAAAGGGGAGATGATATAATAACTCGGACATTGTATCACTTCATTGGAGCTTGAAATTTTCATTTTTGGGAAGTTTTGGACAAAGGTGACACTTCACAAGAGACCTCAGGGTCCATGTGAGGTCACACAGCCTGTGTGTCCTCCAGTAGACTGACCCTTGGCCTAAAGAATTTGGTGTTGGACCTTGGTGTGCAGTTTTAATCTAAGGCACACTATACTTGGACCTCACACAGGCCGTGTGGTGGCCTTAGGCTTGTAACCCCTCCCTTTGGGGCTAAGTTGATGGACAATGCCACCCACATTGATCGTGAGCCCTCCATTTAACTGCTGGAGTGAAATCTTTTAAGAATATAATTATCATCTCGTAACTCATTGTGGAAGAATTTTATCTAAAGGAGGTGACACAAGCAGTGTCACAGTTCGTGGGACACTACATGGCCTGTGTGGCCCTCCCATGAAGTTGGTTTCGTCGAAAAATTCGAAGTATGGGATTTCCATTTTGAATATTCATTGAGCAAATTTTTTCTATGTGTTGGTCCACGAACAAGTACACGGTACATGTAGTGCTATATGGACCGTACACCCATTCTTGTTGTGGTGACGTCCAATTTTTCAACTCATTTCATTAATGACGTTTTCATAAATAGGTTTATCCTAAAGGTCCATTGGGAATTTCTATGCTACCTATAGACTTCCTAAAGACCTAAACCCTACTCCTAATATCCAAAATTCACTAACAACATTTGAAAAAAATTCACTAACAACATTTGAAAACTATCTCAAAATTCTCTTGCAGAACTCTTGTGGATTGCAAACTTGGAAAACAAGGTCTTTCCTTCCAATCAAGGAGACCCAAAAACTTTTATCAAATAATTTTCATGAATTATTAGCATACTTTGAATTAGGTTTTTAAGTATTATTTTTCCTTAAATGCAAATAATATATGTATTATATTTATTTACTGATTAAAGTTCATTTAAGCTATATTATAATGAATTACATTGCATTTATGAAGTTATGAATATGCATGTACCTTTAAGCTTGTTTTATGCTTGGTTAGTCTATATTATGTTTTAAAATATGAATTTACTTATGTTTTTACTTGAATCTTATGATGTATTATTGAATCTAGTTTGAATCTACATTACCCAGGCCATTCTCATCTCATCTATAGCATATGCATTCATGAACAATGAATTTTATGAAGATTATGAAGTGGGTTAAGGGCAACTATGTTTACGTATATGATTTAGATAAGATTATGGTTATGAAAAGAATGTGATCACTTATATGTCTTTAATTATGGTTGTTTGAACATTTTAGGTGCTTTCACCATTTCGTATATATAAATAAGCTATTCCTATATATGAGTATCATGACTATGAACTACAATTTGGCCTTTGAGTCCAATTATGAAGATATGACAAATATGATTGGTTTTTGGACCTGAATGTGTATTGAAATGATTTGAAGGAATTATTGCCTCTTTTGAAAGCATGTATATATTAGTATTCATGTGGGATGATGGCTTAGCACCGATGGATTGAGGGCAAACTCTCTTTTCTTGAACTATGTTCCTAGCATAGGTTATGTAAAAATCCTATTAGAAATAGGAGTGCCCATATGGAAGGTTGCTTCATATGAAATAGGAGTGCTCGTAAGGTGAAGTATAATGTGATATGATATTATGTGAAAATCCTATCCGAAATGGAGGTTCCTATAAGGAAGGTTGCTTCATATGAAATGGGAGTGTCGTAAGGTAAAGTATGGTGTACCTTTGGCAAGTAGACCCCCTCTTTACTGGTGAGGGGATTTCATCGAGATTCAAAGTAATAGCTCGCTTGGTCTTACTCATGTCAGTTGAGGTATCATCCCCATTATATCTGAGATCTTTGCATTTCATGAAACATGGACTTTATGGAATATTATATACTACTCTTTTTTAGCTATATGGCTACTTATATACTATGTGCCTTTGTCATCGAACATTTATATGCATGTTTGGTAGGTCATAAGCATTGTATCTCGCATACTTATTATATTCAGATGTGCTAATGCATGTTTTTTCTGAAATGATCTCACCATGTAGGGACCGAGGAGCACATTTATCCACCGTACGACATCTAGCTCGGATCTTAAGTCCTTTTTGTGGTGGTGAGTCCTATGTTCCAAGGACAAACCACCATTCCTTCTACCTATGGTGTCTTTATCTATCTTACTTACTTTTAGGGTGAGCCCGGGGTATATCTTGGCCCCGACCTATCTTATGGTAGAAGCATTGTTGGAAATCTTGTAAACTCTTTTACGTTTATATATGTTTATATGCTAAGTGTTTATTTTAGAGATTTCATTATGGAATTAGCTACCTATTCATTACCATCTTATGGTTTGGTTATAAGTATTGTGGTATGGTATGTGTTACTATGCGAAAGTTCCTAAGTCCTGAATTGTCCCCATAGAGTGAGTCATACTTACCCATCCCTTATTCTTTATGTGATATGTGCTATCTGAATTCATGTTACTCCCTTCCTTTATAACATCCCCATAGTGTGAGTCCTACTATCTCATCTCTTAAAACTATGTGTTTACTATTTGAATATGCTTTCTAATTGATGATGTGACTTGGGATACTTTGAGGCTTGTTTGGGGACTCTTAGTCTCTATTTTCCATGTCACTCCTAGACCCTAGGCCATGGTCATAACACATCCATATGTTCTTTCACATTTCTATGCTTAAGAAGTGTTTGGGAAATCCATCCTTCGTTATACCTGTTGAAAGCATTGGAGTGAAGGATAGTTTTAATTATAAAGAGATCCGAGTCCAAATCCTTGATAGTCAGGTTTACAAGTTGAGAATCAAAGAGATTGCATTTATAGAAGTATTGTGGAGAAGTCAATCCATTGTAGATTCTACATGGGAAGCTGAAGAGGATATGAAGCTGGATACACTCGCCTATTCCTGCCTTCTGATGATGAAATTGATGGTAATAATACATTTCTACTCTCCGAGTTACTTTTCCATTATGGAGTTGAGTTCTTATCTCTGAGTTGATGTTCTTAATGAGTCTATGTGTATTTGAATATGCATCAGTTTAATTGTATTTGTTTCCAGCGATGATGTTAGAAGTAATCTTTCAAGTTTGGATCCGAGTTGAGGTTGATTTTTGGAGTATGAGTAGTCGAGTGTCCGAGTATTTGACTTCCTTCTTTATAGGTCTCCTAGTTGCTCATCATTCGATGATGAATGATCCAAACGGGGAGATATACGACAACTCATAATACTATCCTCACATGTACCTACATTTCAAGCCTCATTCTTATACGTGGGAAGTGTATTAGGGCCTAAGAGACTTCTAGTACTTAGTCGAGTTCAAAACTTTCCTATAAATTGAGTTTATAGTGTTGGATTATGCAAGGATCAAATATAAACGATCATAACTCTTAGCATATAGAGATTTGGATTTCTATACGCTAATAAGAGTTAAATTAGCTTTCCAACGCAACTGGTTTGTAGCCCATCACCTACAAAATAAAAGCTCTTTAAATTATCTTTCTAACTCAACTTATTCCACATCATTTGGATTTCTGAGTCAAATGTTATAGCCATGTTACTAGAGACTGCTAGGTGCAGAATTATTCTATTAACCTATTACGAGTTGTAAAATGAAGTACGACCTGCTACATTATGGGAAAAAGTGCTAAAACTTCAATTTTGGGTCCTAGATACTACGAACAAATCTACGGGTCATAGAACCTTCGTTGGGCCATATATGTCACGACCCAACCCCGGGGCCGTGAATGGTGCCGATAGGACACCGCGACAATCACTTATACTGAATCTTTACTTACGACAGTTAAGGAATTTCACAAAAATTTTGACAGAGTTTCCTCTGTTTTACTGACTAACCCACCTGCAAACAGCGAACCCAACA